>OX352761.1:40305759-40515161 GCA_947095585.1 Nephrocerus scutellatus
GAGGTAAAGGCGCCATCGCGACGATCCTGGTGCAAACCTAGCGACCGTTACTGACGGGAGCGTTTGAGAGGAGAGAAAACATCCCTAATTTAATGAGAACGCATTTTAGCTTTTTTATTCAGTTAAAACGTTATAATATACTTTATTTCCTAGTTAGATTCCCGCCCGTTACACGAGATAACAAAACAAATGTAGGTTTATAATATGTGTATCCCTTTTTTTTTTAATTATTTTTAATTCTATATTGATCTCAGTAACCTTGCCCTTAGGCTTATGCAATCATTTTTTTTTATTTTTAAAAAAATCATATAATAACAAAATATATGGAAATATATGAAATACGTGGGCGCCGTGGCTCAGTGGATAGGAGCATGAACTGCTGAGAAGGGGGTTCGTGATTCGAATCCCAGTAATACCAAAAGTATTTTTCACGGTGTCCCACCTCTCGCGAAAGTTTGACAAACGTCCGAGAGTAATACTTGTCACTGAAAGCTTCTCAATTCGCCGTTCGGATCCGGCATTAAATTGTAGGTCCCTTCATTTGTGTGCAAAAATATGCATGCTCAACATAAATGGTTGCGAGAAGTCAGGCCTTGGACCGCATGGTCTGTCGCGCCGATATTATTATTATTATATGGAATACAAAAAAATTTTGAGTTTAACTACTACTCAAAAGATAGGTTTATTTACTTCTATCGTAATCTCAGTAACCTTGCCCTTAGGGGGTTCTAGGCTTATGCAATCATTTATTTTTTTTATTTTTTTAGATCATATAATTTAAAAAAATTAATGAATACTAAAAATTTTTATGTGTAACTACTACTCGAACCATAGGGGATCTATATGCTGATCCCAGCGAAAGAACGGAAAGCCCTTTTCTACCACGAGTGAAACAACCGAACAATGAAATTATATACGATTCTGAAATATATATGTAGCTATATGTAAAACGTAACATTTTACCTTGGATGTTGAACATTTAGTCTAATACGCCAGGCAGCGCTGACGAGATTGACGATCGGCATTCCTGAAATAAGGATTATTAAGGATAATTATGAGAAATTTAGATTAAGATAGATTAAAAACCGATAACTTTTTCTTTAATATTTGAAGAAAAAAATGATGACATTTTTTCTTACTGTACTAGTCGACGCGCACAATAAATTTATATTGACTGCTCTCCGCAATTATTTCGCACCGACTGCACGTTTTCCAGATCAAAGTTACGCCATTTTTCTGTGGCGTTACACAAAATTTTTATTTTTAATAATTCTAAATTTTCCTTTTCAGGTACGAAATGGTGGATTAGTGCACCGCTTGTACATTACTAATCATTACGGTAAGTATTATTAAATTATTAAAAATTCGATAACCTTTTCTTTAATTTTTTGAAGTAAAAATGATAACGACATTTTTCCTACTGTCTTAGTCGACGTACACAATAAATCTATCTTGACTGCTCTCTGCAATTCTTTCCCACCGACCGCACGTTTTTCAGATCAAATTTACGCCATTTTTCTGTGGCGTTACACAAAAAATTTTCTTTTTTCAGGTAAAAAAATTATAGACTAGTGCACCGCTTGTGCATTACTAATCATTACGGTAAGTATTATTAAAAATTATTAAAAATGCGATAACTTTTTCTTAAACTTTCGAAATGAATGATGACGCTATTAACTTAATGTATTAGCCGACGCGCACCTTAAAATTTATCTTGACTGCTGTCCGCAATTATTTCGCACCGACTGCACGTTTTCCCAGATCAACGTTACGCCATTTTCCTATGGCTAGCACAAAAATTTCATTTTTAATAATTTTAAATTTACCTTTTTCAGGTAGGAAATGGTGGAGTAGTGCACCGCTTGTGCATTACTAATCATTACGATAAGTATACTTTATAAATATTAACAATCCGATAAATTTTTGAAATTGAATGATGACGACATTTTTCCTATTGTACTAGTCGACGCGCTTAATAAAATTTATCTTGACTGCTGTCCGCAATTATTCCGCATTGACTCCATTTTTCAAATCACAGTTACGCCATTTTTCTTTATGGCTAGCATAAAAATTATTATTTTTAATAATTAACCTTTTTCATTAGTGCACCGCTTGAGCATTACTAATCATTACGATAAGTATACTTTATAATTATTAACAATCCGATAATTTTTTGAAAATGAATGATGACGACATTTTCCCTACTGATGTACTAGTCGACGGCACAATAAAATTTTCTTGACTGCTGTCCGCAATTCTTTCGCACCGACTGCACGTTTTCCAGATCAAAGTTACGCCATTTTTCTGTGGCGTTACACAAAAATTTTTATTTTTGTAATTTTAAAGTTTCCTTTTCAGGTACGAAAATTATAGATTAGTGCACCGTTTGTGCATTACTAATCATTACAGTAAGTATTATTAAATTATTAAAAAAATCGGATAACTTTTTCGGAAACTTTCGAAATGAATGGTGACGCCATTAAATTATTAGCCGACGCGCACCTTAAAATTTATCTTGACTGCTGTCCGCAATTATTCCACATCGACTGACTGTTCTCAAACCCTTGCCCAAGTAACTCGTGTCGCTTTTTTTTCTTGTCTCGGTCAATTCTTCTCCTTTTTTTTCTCTTCCCTTGGCTTGTGTGTGTGTGTGGTTGACCACTGGTCGTCATCACGATGCATCGCGTCGCTATCAGGTGATGCTAACATGCATTAAGAACAGCGGGAGCGAGGGAAAATTTGTTCATGCTATGGTAGCGACACTAATGCGCATGCGTATCGAGAGCGCAACAATCGTTCTTTTGCTTGACTTCAGGGCCAGAATGCAACAAGCATTTCAGTATAGGAATTTTTTCTAACCAACGGGGTATTTCCCATTGATTCGCCTTTGGTCGTCGCCAAATCGAAAAAAAATCATGCTCAATGCAACCAGCAGCAATTGCTATACAGGGTCATCATGGTGGTGATTACTGGACATTTTACCTGGTAGTCGCCTCAACAGGGCCCAGACATGCCTAACACTCTGGAATTAGTATTTGCCAAGATGAAACCTTTTGATGGAAGAAACTTCGACTCCTGGAAATACCGCGTGGAAAACTTTCTCGACACACAAAACGCATTACAGGTGTTATCGCATGAGAAACCAGAGCATAGCGGAAGGTTTTGTGTTGTGGCGTCAGCAAAATGCCACAGCAAAAAATCGTTAGTGGACGATAATCATTTAGAGTTCATAAGGGGTAAGACTACGCCAAAAGAAATGTGGCATGCATTAAATACCGTATTTTCTGGCACAAATATGGCAAAGAAGAACATGTTGCGAACTCCTTTGGATCGGTTAAGGTATGAGCCGTCAAGTGCATTTTGCAAAATTTGATGAATGTGTTAGGGAGTTATCTGCTGCAGGTGCAAAAATTGATTCTAACGAAGTAATTTATTACTTATTCAAGACGTTTCCAGAAGAATTTCAACCGTTAAAAACAGCGCTTGAAAATTCGTGTTGCTTCCAAAACGCCTGCCGAAATATAGCACGGATTTAAGCCTGACATTGGAAACTGAGGATCTTCGGATGCCCTTCGGATGCCAGGTATTTGTGCTCCTACTGAAAGAAAAAAGAGGAAAATTCGATGCAAAAAGTGATGAAATGATAATGGTCGGATACGGAATAAACGGGTATAGGTTTTGGGATCCGAAAAGAAGAAAAATTGTTGTTGCACGAAATGCTAGATTCAATGAATCCAGATTTCCAGCAAAAGGTGGCGAATGTGCAGATCCTGATGAAGAAGACTTGGGTATTTGGCATAAAAAAAAACTAATGCCACATGCAGAAGGGGATTTTTCATCACACACCAATGAAAGTGATTGTAAATCGCTTGAAGATGATAAAGAAACAAGTTGCAGCAGCGGTGACAGCGATGCTTCCACGGATGATGGACCGGTGGCGCTTCGGCAACACTCAAATTTGGTAAATCAAAAGCAAAGTTGCCGTGAGCGCAGGATTACAGGCAAGTTACAATACGGTCATCATTTTGAGCAGATAAATCTGTCTGAATTTAATTTTACAGAAAACCCTCATAGCTTTGAGGAAATAAAATCTAGACCTGATAGAGCACATTGGCAAGTGGTTGCAGATGAGTTGACTTCTTTAGAGAAAAACGGTGCTTTCGAGTTAGTAAGGAAAACTCCTGATATTAAGATAATTAGCTGTAGATGGGTATTTAAAATAAAGACCGACAAGTATGGTAAGCCTTGCTCATACTGAGCACGGCTTGTTGCTAGAGGATGTCAGCAAAGGTATGGCATAGATTATGAACAGAGATACGCTCAGGTAGCGAAGCTTGCATCGATTCGCACTGTTCTCTCTGTAGAAATCCATAAAGGTATATCATAAGCCAAATGAATGTAAAACCGCTTTCTTGAACGGAACGTTGTCAGAAGCCGTATTTATGGAAATACCTGAAGGAATGAAAGCGAAAGAAGAAAATTTATGCAAATTAAAAAAATCATTGTATGGGTTGAAGCAGTCTCCTCTATGCTGCTACAGAAAATTTCATGACGTAACTGTAAAAATTGGATTTACAACATCTCATCATGATTATTGCATCTATGTTCAGCAGTACACAGGTCATGTAACTTATTTAGTACTATATGTCGATGACTTGCTTCTAGTCAATTCAGATAAGCGATATCATGAAGAAATGAGGACACTATGCAAAGAATTTCAAATGAATGAAATGATTCTCTGGAATTTGACCAATTTCTTGGTATTGGAATATCTTATAACAGGCAAGAATCATGCTTAAAAATGTCACAAAGGCAAACCAATAAATGATCTCATGATTTACTTAAACATGCAAGATTGTAATGTTGTATCAACTCCTATGGATCCGTCGAACAAACTAAAAATAAATGACGCTAATAAAATGTTGAATGTACTTATTGGAAAAGTGATGTATATAATGCTATGTAGCAGACCAGATATGTGTTTGTATCTCAGCTTAGTCGTCATCAAGAAAATCCTAGAGAAGTACACTGGAATGCTGCATAGAGACTGGTACGTTACTTAAAAGGCACCGTCAATCATGAACTAGTTTTTGATAAAAAGGAAGGGACGAAGCCTTTAGTGGGATTTTCCGACGCTGATTACGCTTCAATTTCAACCGTTAAAAACGGCGCTTGAAAATTTGGCTGGTGAAACATTAACGCTTGAATATGCAAAATCTCGCTTGTTAAATGAAGAAATGAGATAGCAAACTATAAAAGAACAAAGCGGCAGTGTGGGCAGCGACGGCGAAGCTGTATTTTCTGCAAACTTTACAGGAGAGTGTTTTAAGTGCAGAAGGAGAGGGCACAAAAGTTTTAATTGTCCCCAACGAGAAAAATAAAACGATGTACACAACTTACTACAAGAGAAAGGGTAAAAACTATAAAAACCCAAGGGAGAGCTCAGCCGTGGCATTTATGCTTGATGGAAACGGTAGATCAAGCGTTTGGCTGCTAGATTCTGGCAGTACACGACATGCAACAAATGATATTAAGTTGTTGAGTATGGTTCGTACATTGGAGACGCCGTTGGTAATAAGTACTACAGCGCGAGGAAGCGCAGTAAAAGCAACGCACATAGGTTTGTTTCCTGCAAAAACGTGAGTTAGTGGAAAATTAATAAAAATTGACGTGCACGAAGTTCTCTTCACCAAAGATCTCAGATCAAATTTGCTATCAATAAAAGCACTTCAAGAAAAAGGATTGCAAGTGTATTTTACTAGTGGAAATAGTGCCGTAATTAAAACAAAACATAGCGTTATTGCAATTGCTAAATTATATAATGCGTTATATGAAATTAAATTACACTCACTAAGAGAGATAGCAAATGTGTGTAAAGTAAGTGACGTGTGGCATCAACGACTCGATCATGTTAATGATTTTTATTTAAATAAGATGATAAGAGACAATATGGTAGTTGGCTTAAATGTTAGAGAAGAAAAAATTAAATGCAAACCGTGTGTGCAAGCACAGCAAACCGAATTACCTTGTTGTATTGTAATTCGGTTTGCTGTGCTTGCACACACAAAAAGAGTACTTGAAAGAGTTCACACTGACGTGTGGGGTCCATTTACGCCAGCGTATGATATGATAGAAACAAATATTTCGTGAGCTTTATTGACGACTATACTCATTATCTGCTTGCTTCTCTTCTGTTTTTTTAATGAAACGTGTGACGACAAATTTCTGGGCCAAGAAATTTTCCCCCGCAGGAAAAGAAAACATCGGAACCAAAGTACAACAAAAACAAAGCAACATGAACAGTTATATACACTGGACTACAAAACTGTTACATTACACAGAATAAGAAAACACTGTATTATAAAACACACATACGGTTTTGATTTCTTAAAATTAAAGTTTGGAGAGCAAAATAAACGATCTTGCCAAAGATGTAGAAGATCAAAAGGTGCAGCTAAACACCATTTTGAATATGCTTCGTGGTTTTATGAATGTCCGCACTCAAAATAGCTGCCTCCTAACTCCTTCTAAATGAGATGAAGATTAGTGCAGGACATAAATAAGAATTTAAAAAATACGATTTTATACGGACGGAAGAACGCGATTCAAGGTGTTTTTTTTTTTTTAATTTGCGCACGCAAAAAGGGGTTCGCACCTTTAAAATGCTCGGCTACATGCTTGGTAGCATGGGCGTTAAGGAAACTGAGGAAAAAAGAGGATATGTCTATGAGCTTGTCTTTTGAATGCCCGTAGACAGACTTGACAAAGCATCTCACATACGTATTGTACGACTAAAGAACGAAGCTCTGAACTTAACTGTAAGTTCGAAGATGGGCTTGAGGGTAAATTGATGAAAATTTAGGGAGCCACGCACGGTTCTGTTTTCTTTTTAGTTGATGCAAGGTAGTTTCTGGTGCACTTCTGGCACGCCCTAGCTTAGGGCGAATAAAATCCTTTTATATAGTTGAGAGGGAGTGAAATATTTCTTGCACCGGGTTAGAAAATCTAAACATTTCGCAGCATTCCTGCGAAGCTTGTCGTTAACGCACATAACGCACTAGTTTTTCGGTTTCCTCGGTGCAAGTGCCATGGATAATGGCATTGGATTTAAGATTCGCTTAGACGACAGGTTGAACAACAAAACAATTTTTAAGAGCGGTGTTGCGAACTTTAAGTGTCTAGAGACGACTATTATCTCGCCGCCAATTCGAAATAATAGTTGTCTTCATATAATATCTTCATATGAACCGCAAGCAGATAATGAATTTAACGTCGAACTCGAAAAATTTTTCGAGACACCAGCGGGAGATCTGAACGAGGTCAGTTATAAATTGAAATTATAAAACTCAGTTACGCCAAGTTACCCTTCTGGTCCACGATACTAAGATCCCGCTCATAATGCGATATTACGAGTAATTGTAGCTTCGTTTGCTTACGATTCCATATTTGCTCTCGCAACCAAACCGAAAAATCGTAAACTAAACTTTATTAAAATAAAGTGGAAGATTGCATTTCCTTGTCTGAAGTTCTGAAGGAATCTGACGAACAAGGAATGTGATTCCTGGTTCGAAAGGTGATTTGGTAATTCTGTCGAGTATTAATTCGACAGTCCCGAAAATTAAATGCAAAAATTCTACGGATAGATATCTAATCCGCGAAATTCACACGTTACAGAGCTACAGCTTGAGAAATCTAACCTAACCTAGCAGGAGCAACAACTTAGGAACAGTGTTAACAAAAATTGGAGACACCGAGTAGATAATATTATAAAGTCTTTTTCAAGGACAATGTGTCCGAACATAAATCGACTTTATAAGCCTCGTAATATTTTTACTGTCTCAGAGTTTAAAATACCAATTTCATTTCTCGGGCGCAAATGGAAACAGAACGACGCAAGTCGTCAACAACTACTTTGTTATTGGCGATTGCGTCGAGAAACTCAATCTGATTGGATCGCATTTTGAAACGGTGCACCAAATAGTAAGTCTCCCAAGTGATTCTCCGGATTTGGAGAACGAGGAATTGCACGGATTTCGTAATCTGCATAATCAATCGGAAGCTTTTGTAAGACCAAACAAACAACTACGTCTCTACAATTACTAAACTTAAGAACATTTTCAGGAAACTAAATAACAAGCCCTCGACAGGTTTAGATAACCTTAAATAACATGCTCAATAATCACTTCTTCCTGAGTTGTTGGAAAACATCGAAGGTTTTACCAAATATAAAAAAAAGTAAAGATCCTTCTGATCCGACGAATTATAGGCCAAATTAATCTCTTGCGGTCAGCCATCAGCGGAATAGGGGGAATAGCACAAAATGCATTAGAATTGCAGTTGGCCGTAACTATCTCTGCCTGTTGGAAGCGCGATCAAACGTCCACGTGGTGGCCGCGGGTAATTTTCCTCCAATACAGGAAAAGCTGAATGACCGGGCTAGTCCCATCAAAGTAAGGTTGGCGCGAGGCCAATAACTCCCGTAAAAAAATGTATTACGGAACCTTAAATCAGCCTCGGATACACTGATGAATGACGACGACCACGTCAACGAAAAAAGCTAAACGATTTAAGCATTTTCTAATCGAAAGTACGCTCACTGTATATACCCTGTCCAAATAAAATGATGACATAACAGCACTCCAAGAGATGCAGTGGACAGGGAATGGTGTCTTACAAAAATCAGAATATGGCATATATTACAGCTGTAATGCAAGACATTATGTGCTCGGTGTGAGGTTTCTAGTCAGCAAAAGAATGAAACCCACCCCAATCGGCTTTAAAGAAGTAAATGAACGGCTATATACCCTTCGCGTACGGGGCAGATTTAAAAACATAAGCCCTATAAATTATCACGCACCTACAGATCATCCCAGATGATGAAAATTAAGATTTATTTGAATCAATAAATGGGAACTCCATGCCTGTCCTCATTATGGTGTAAAAATCTTTCTGGAGGATATAATTGCAAAGGTAGGTAGGGAGCCAGTAATCAGGCAGTACATTGGCACCCATAGCTTACACGAGATCACTAATGACAATGGACAATGGCGGCAATCAATAATTTGGTGGTTACGAGTACAAGGTTTGCGCGTAAAAGTATCCACAAAGCCAGCTGGGTATCTCCTGATGGAGCTACTCCCAACCAGATAGACCGCCGCCACAACCCGAACCAGGTGACGGTCAAGCGATAGGACTCGCCCTAAATGCAGGAGAGTAAGTCCTGGTGCGTAGTAAGTCGGGCGTAGAAGAGAAATGGACACGCCTTAAGAATACTGTCATTAATACTGCTGACTCCATCTTAGGCAGTAGTTGTAGAGATCGAAACGACTGGTTCGATGATGAATGTAAGCTAGCGACTGAACGTAAGAATGTTGCGTACCGAGCAATGAAACCATCTCATAGAACGCGGGCACGCGAAGATGAATATAAAGAGCTCAGAAGATATGAAAAAACAGTTCACCGGTGAAAGAAACCAGCAGAAAGAAGTTAGCAGAGCGATAAATCGGCTCAAAAATAATAAGGCCCCGGGATCTTATGGGATCCCAGCGGAACTGATAAAAATAGGAGGCCCCACATTACACCAAGCAATTCATGAAATAATAGTGCAAGTATGGGAAGAAGAAGCTATGCCAGAAGACTAGCAAAGGGGCATCCTGTGCCCCATACATTAGAAGGGATATATCACAAAATGCAGCAATTATCGTGATATAACGTTGTTGAGTACCGCGTATAAGATTTTCTCCTATTCTCCTTCAAGACAGGATAGCCCATACGCTAAAGTCATCATTGGTCCATGGAACAATCCTCTAAAGGTCCTTTCAGATACTGGCTTACGCACAAGACATTGATATCGTTGGGTAGAAACACAAGAGCTGTATAGGAAGCTTTCATCCAGATCGAGCGGGCGGCAGGAAATCTGGGGCAGCAAATTAATAAGAGCAAAAAGTACATTGTGGCCACGTCTGCGAGTAGAAGATCCAACATTGGTCAATTTAAAAAATGGAGCACGAAATTAAAGTAGTGCAATCCTATATCTCGGTTCAACTGTAGCAGCCGGTAACAGCATGGAACCAGAAATACGCACACGGTCAACAAAGCCTACTATAGTCCGTCAAGACTCTCTTCAAATCCAGGAATTTAACCATAACATCCAAGCTATTGGTGTATAAGAAAATGGTACTTATATATGGATCCGAGATTTGTGTGCTTAGCAAAGAGCATTCTGACCTCTTTGCTGCGTTCGAGAGAAAAGTCTTATGGAGAATTGTTGGCCCCGTATATGAGGAAGGACTATTCCGGAAACTCTACAATGAAGAGATCTACAAGCGTTATCGCGATGGCGATACAGTGAAGATAATAAAGCGCGGTAGGCTTCGGTGGACAGGACACCTAGCTCGCATGAGTGAAGAGGATCCTGCTCGGAAAGTCCTTTGCGGTAGGATTTATGGAACATGACAGCGAGGCCTACGCTTGAAAGATGGCGTAGACCAGGACGCCCAGAGTTTAGGGATGCAAAACTAGATGACATCGGCTGAAAATCGGGACCGATGGAGAGATTTTTGCAGAAGCCCAGAACCGGACCTTAAATATGATATATGTAGAGCCAAATATGATAAATCTCTTGCCTAATATGGGGAAAGTTTTAGAAGTGGTTATTGGCAAGTCAATTTTGAACGTGTGCGATGAAAAAGAGATCATACCGCGGAACCAATTTGGATTTTAACAAAACCACTCGACATTTCACGCTGTGATCAAATTGATCTCAGATGAAAACTGGCATAAATTGAATCAAATCGATGCCACATCTTATACGATCACAAACATATGCCAAGATGGTATGAGACAATTTATCCCTTCCAGGACTAAACCGAAAGAAAATACTTGGTATGATTTAAGTTGCAAATAGGCTACTAGAAACCGGGAAGTATGCTTTTGGTTATATTTATAAAGAAAACCCCACTTTGGAAAACCAAACCAAATTTAGACGAGTCAGAAATGCCTACCTTAGACGAACCAAATTCGATTTTGACCAGAAAATGAGACAAAAAATACTTCAATGTCCCAAAGGAAGTAAAAATTTTTGGTCATTCGTGAAAGAAATTAAAAATACTGCCTCGTCTTCAATTCCAACGCTCATTTACAATGACAATCCAACTGTAAACTCTATAGACAAGGCCAATCTGATTGTTTCTCATTTCGCAGCTCATCTCGTCATCTCTCTCCTCGTACCGACCAATTGCCCTAACATCCATACTTTCTAAGGTCATGGAAACGCTGATCAATCGTAAGCTTATGCAATACCTTGAATCACGTAAAATACTTAGCGACCGGCAGTATGGTTTCCGTACTACAGGTGACCCGATGATTTATCTCACTTAAAAGTGGAACCAGTCTATTCACAAATTTGGTGAAAGCAAAGTTGTTGCACTCGATATTGACACTTTCGATATCAAGGCATTTGACAGAGTCTGGCATCAAGCTCTTTTGTCTAAAATGAATGCCTATGGAATAGTAACTATCTTTCTGACCGTTTAATCCAGGTCGTCTTAGACGGTTTCAAATCCAGTGTTCACCGCATAAACGCCGGTGTTTGTCTCCGACACTATTTCTGATTTTCATTAATGATCTCCCATCCGCCACTTCTAATCCAATCCATTCTTTCGCTGGCGGCAGCACTCTTAACTTTTCATATGATTTCACGCTTTATGCACGCCCCTCTTCGTCGCAAGTGGAACTTAAACAACAACGTATGTTAAGCACGTTAAATTCTGACCTTGACAGAATAACAATAATAATAGAGTTGAATTAACACTTCTAATGCTCAAATCTCAATGCTGTCCTTCGTCGTCCAAGCGTAATTTAAACCGCCAACCTTCATCCATGAATGGATCTTGCATCGAAACTTGCAATTCGCGGTATGTACGTCAACAACAAGCTTCGTTGGAACGATCACATATTTGCCATGGCCAAGAATGCGGCGAAATGTAGGTTTCCTAAAACGGTGCAAGATGTACTTCACTCCTTTAGATATGGCTACTATCGGGTGTTTCAACAGGTGCGCTTCAACTTTTCTCCGTTAGGGACGGCGAACGACGCCATATTTTTTATTGTTCTTTTGTCATTTGGAAACTTCATTAGTATACATTTCATCATGGAATACTACACATGTGAACAAAATAATCGTTCTGTTGCCGCTACTTTAAGAGCATTAGGGCCATTTTACGGTCCATTTAACAAGCCAGCCCGTTCGACAATCGACCGTATAGTAAAGATCTTGGCCTACATCCGTATAAGATCAAGCTGACACAACAACTAAAGCCGTTTGACCATTTGAAGCGACGCCGATTCGTGAATTGGGCTCAAGAGCAAATCGAAAATGATGCAGATTTTCACCGAAAAATCATCTTCAGCGATGAGGCTCACTTCGTAAAACGTGCACGCGGTGGTCATGCAAAAGAAATCGAGTTTCATACTTAAATGTATCATATGTATATGTTCAAATTCGTTAATAAAAAAAAAGTTAGTTCAAAAGTCGAACAGTTTGTGTTTTATTCAAAAAAAAAGTTGAAGTGCTCTTATTGAAAAACCCTATACTTACTAGGCATATATTCGCCGTAAACTTGAATACAAGTGTATTGTCTGTGCAGGTGCCCCAAAAACCACATTGCATCTACTAGACAGAATTCAGAACCGCGCGATACAACTTATTGGTGACGTAAAAATCGCGATAACAATCCAATCGCTCGAACATCGTAGGAATGTTTCCTGCTTGTCACTGTTTTATCGCTTTTTCCACAAGCGGTGCTCAAAAGAAATATCCAGATGCATCCCGTCCATTCTTGAACCCATCCGTAATACCCGTGCCTCAACTCGAGCACATGAATCTATCATTATGCCTTTCTTCAGACGTACTTACCAATTCAGAAATTCATTCAGTTATGTGGAATGATTTGCCCGATTCTGTGTTTCCGCATTTGTATGATCTGCAGTCATTTAAGACACACTTGCACAGACATTTCATCTATTCCTCTCCCTAATTTCCTAACGCCCACGTTGTGCTTGACATTATAAGGGTGCAAAACCGTTTACCGTGTGACATTATAATAAAAAAGTATATATATACATATAATACTGTATCATTGAAGAGCGCTTGAATCGAATGGGTTGGAGTTCGGGATAACACTTTTTCCAAATATGCTCATAAGAGGGTTATCCTCAATGGTCTTTGGGATAGTACCACCCCCGTTTTAAATATTTCCAAGCGTTCGGCTGCCGCATCTTTCCTCATCTTACCTTTTACATTTTCGTAAGCAATCCTAAGCTCCTGGGTACTTTTTTCGGAGCCAATGCACCGCGAATTGTAGGATCGACCTACTACCTCCCACGTTTTTAATTTATTGTTGTTGGATATGGCGTCTGTCTTTTTGCTTTCGAAAGTATTGCTGTTAGTCTCCACTAAATCTATCAAACGCAATTTGTCCTTCTCAATAATATTTTTTGATCTGCAAATTATAAATGTTAATAATATTACACACAAAACTAATATAAATACAAATTTACGTCTTCTGTTGAGAGTTCATTTTCATTATTATTATTTGATTTGGCTTTCTTTAATTATTAAAATTTTGGCACCAACAAACCAGCAAGCAGCTACCTTGTTTTTAGCTTCATCTAAAAATATGGCAGATACAATTCACGGATTTATCCACATTTAAAAATACCAAGAATAACTATGGCTAAATTAAAGGATTTTCGAAAACTTATGCTTGATTTACATTTGAGCCGTGTGCGAAAAAAATGAGCAGGACGGCTGTTCAATAGAAATTGCGGATAACCGCAATTACTTTTCATGTTACCATAATGCTATAGATAATATTTCCCTTGCAGATATAAAATAACTATAACATTCGTAGTGTCAATCTCTTCTCGCTAACCACAACTTCAAGGATTAAGGATTAAGCTGTCGATTTATCCGCTTTCAAAAAACGGTCCTTAATGTTATTATCAGTGATTCCGATTATTCTATTGATTGTTCATGCAGGAATTACAAACCTGTGACAAAAACAGCGAGACATTTATAAATACATTATAACGTTTCTACTCGGGTGACGCTCGCCGGTCTACCCAGGGTTCTTCTCCTTCCTCCTCCTTCTACCGTGTTACAAATTGTTTTTGTTTTTCCTTATAAATAATAATTCATTTTTGTTGGTATTTTGTTTTTGTTTTTATTATTTGTTTTCTTTTTTTTCTTCTCTTCTTGAGATTTAATACTATGTTACAGTTTTCTTCAAATGCTTAAACTAAGAATAACTACTTATTTATACCTATATAACGGGTGTTTTTTTAAGAGGTTGCCGATTTTTTTTTTGAATAAAACACATATAAAATTATGAAATGACCAAAATTTTTTTTTATTTGGTAGATAATTTTTTGGCATTTAACATTTAAACACAATTTCTGGCATATGGCTACCACGACTATTTTTCACAAATGTCATTCTGGAGGTCCAATTTTCCAGCACTTTTTCAAGCATTTGAGGGCGTATTTCAGCAATGACACGTTGAATATTGGTTTCCAAAGCGTCAATCGATTGAGGTTTATCCACATAAACCAATGACTTCACGTATCCCCACAAAAAGTAATCGAGTGGCGTCAAATCGCACGAACGCGGAGGCCAATTCACCGGACCATTTCTCGAAATAATGTTGTCGTTGAAAGTTTCTTTCAATAAGTCGATTGTTTCACGTGCTGTATGGCAAGTGGCACCATCTTGTTGAAACCACATTTCATCCATATCCATATCTTCAAGATTTGACAACAAAAACTCATTTAACATGGTTCTGTATCGATTTCCATTCACGGTAACGCGTCGTCCTTCCTCATTTTTAAAGAAATATGGACCGATGATCCCACCAGCCCATAGACCGCACCAAACAGTACATTTATCAGGATGCATTGGTAATTCTTGAACGGCGTGTGGATTTTCTTTGCTCCAAATGCGACAATTTTGTTTGTTGACGTATCCATTTAACAAAAAATGCGCCTCATCACTGAAGAGAATTTTACGGTAAAAAAATGGATCTTCGTTCAATTGATTTAACGACCAATCACTGAATTCACGGCGCAAACGATGGTCGTGTGGCTTTAATTCTTGCACCAATTGAATTTTGTATGGCACCAAACCCAAATCTTTACGTAAAATTTTCCATAAAGTCGATGGACAAAGTCCAATTTGCTGAGCACGACGACGAATCGATAAATTGTCGTTTTCTTCGACACTGGCCTCAACGACAGCAATATTTTCTTCTGTACGAACTCTTCTCATTCTTGTCGGTGGCTTGGCATCCAAAAGAGTGAATGTAGACCGAAATTTGGTAATTACGTTCTTTATGGTGGTCTCTGACGGACGATTATGTGCACCATAAAATTCACGAAGTGCTCTATAAACATTTTTAATTGAACACTGATTTTGAAAATAAATTTCCACGATTTGAAAACGTTGTTCTGGAGTTAACCTATTCATAATGATTTGCCAAACAATACTGAGTAGAAATGCCACTTTGAGCTGTCAAAACAACTGTCATAAAATAAAACGACATCTATCGGAAAAACAAACCTCCTAAAAAAACACCCTTTATATATATATATATATACCTAAACCTACGTATAGAGGTATTCGCCTATATAGGAGATTGGCGCATCCAATACCCTATATCACAGTCGGACTTCTTAGTCGACTGAAAAAGAACTGGCTATAGTGGGGAAACACAGACTGAAGTCACCTATTCCCCGCTATATGCGATTGACCATAATGGGCTTTAATGAGGAAGAGGTGATTAAATCTACTTACTTCCCATCAAGTGCCATGCCGGTCAGTAGACTATGGCGCAAGTAAGGAAAAGCGATTAAATCTACTTACTTCCCATCAAGTGCAATGCCGGTCAGTAGACAATGGCGCAAGTAAGGAAAAGCGATTAAATCTACTTATCCCTTACAAGCCCACGAGGAGTTTCGGTAGAACATACCATCAGTGACGAAAAGGCGATTAAATCTACTTATTTCGCACTGCGGGTATTGCTTGTCGATTCCCAGCCAGGGCTCAATATGTTAGTAAGAGAAGGCGATTAAATCTAGTTATCTCTTAATAAAATATTACAATATTAATAAAATATTATATCAGTAGATTACTGTTCCCTTTAAAAAGGTGTTCGTGCAGAACATTGAGAGACTCTAACCGCTTTCAGTGTGTGAAGTTTCTTTTCTTTGTTCTTGTAGAACGCAGAAAGAAATACACCGAGTTTGGGTTTTTTGGAGTATATTTCTCTGATTATACTGAGTTTTCGGTCCCCATATCTTTAATAAAAAGTAAAGGCTTGTTGAGAATTATATTTATAGTCAAAACCAAAAGTAAATTCTAATAATCTTTGACTGATTATTTATTGTTTACTTAATAATGATATTCTATATGAATACACCATTTTCTCCATTGTTTATAACAATTTCAAGCATTTTCCTTTGTTTATAACAATTTCACGCCTTTTCCTTTATTATGCAGACATAGGGCCGAGTATATAAATTATAAAAAATCCGAGTCAATGCCGGGGTATGAACTCGGCAACTAGAGATTTCTGGCTCATAGCTCTCCTATGGCGCTATTGACTCACTGGAGCTACCCAAGAATATATCTTAATATCAACGTCTAGTAGTATGCCTGTTGAATGAGTTATTATGCGGCATACTTACTACGTTGATATTCCTAACTGGTTACTCAAGAAATTATTGTAGAAATTTATACGTGTGTATGTACGTATGTATATATTTTGACCGGTGCCATGCAACTCATATGAGTTGTGCGCACACATTACATATATATATATTTTTGAATATAATTTTACTAGCCGTATGGTTGTGGCGTTGTTGCTGGCAGGCAACATCGTTACATTCCTCTCTCCTATTTCGTGGAAGAAACGAAAACACTAGGGGGGGGGGGGTATTAACTAATGATAACTATATTAATATGTACATAGTGGATTTAATATACTAATAAAAAAAATTCTCTAATATAAGTAATTCTAATTGTGTTTTCGTTGGCTCTATATACATAGTGGATATATACAAAAATTCTCTAGTATTACTAATTCTATTGTTTCTCTTATTTTATGGTTTAATAATATTTATAAAATCTAATTTTTTGCTCGGTCGGTGTGGTCACTCTCTTTGATGGGATTACCTTTATTTATCGTGCCAGTCACCGGCCCGAGGTACACAAATATAGGATATTTATTTTATTATATGCTCAAGGCTAGGTTTGTTTTTTTTTCTATCCAGGTTTTTTTTTTGTTGGTATTTTTATTGTTTTTTTTCCTGGATTTATATATATTTTTTTTTTCTTTTGTGTCTGGTTCCGCAGGGTGATATGTTGGTGGGCTTCCGTCTTGAGAAGTACTGCATCGTCAGCAACTTGTTTCCCGTAGATGTGTCCTAGGGGACCGGTTAATCTGAACCGTCGCGGACGTTTATTTCTGCTCTCGTATGGTTTCGTTGGCCTCATCTTCACCCCTTCCAGAGCTTGGTGATCGAAATTATTGCTTTGGGCCACGATTTCAAACGTCGTCAGGAGTATTTCCTCCTCTTGTGGCTCCATCGGGGTGTCTGTTACTGTGGTTGGGGTAGGTTATAATTACTGATTGGATGTGGATTGGGGATTTCGATCTGACGGGGACTGGTCTCATGGGAAGGTTGTTAGCTTCAGGGACTGTTGCAGGGAGTTGCCTTTGTGTTGTTGTAGGTTGCCTCATTGTCTTACTGCCTCCATCCTGCAGTGCGGCCCGGAATGTCATGGGGCGCTCGACCATGATGGGCCGTTGCAAGCAGATTGGCAAGGGGCTTGCGGCACTTCCTGCATCCCTCGGGACGACCTCACAGAGCCGGTTTAGCTCATTGCTTGTCAATGGCCTGTTTGGCGGTGGTGGCCTCTTCTTCTAGAACGAGTATCATCGTGTTTCCCTTAGTCGAACGTGGCAGTGGTCCTACAAAATCGGTGCATACAATTTCCCATGGATGGTTAGCGGCAGTCATATACATTTTTCCAGCGGGTTTGCAAATTGGTACCTTGTATTCTATGCACGTAGGGCATCTCCGGACAAATCGCGCAACGTCGCGAAATAATCCCGGCCAATGGTAGGTACCCGCAATCCGGGCAATAGTTTTTGCTATTCCCATGTGGCCTGCGGTCACATCTGTGTGATTTTCTTCCATGACTTGTTGAAGCAATGGTTTGGGGACGCAAATCTTCCATGCAGATTGAGCGGTTTCGGTGTAACAGGTTGGGTTATAGATGTGTCTGTATAGGGTTTTGTCGAGGACCTGGTATTCGGGGTTGTCCTCTGGTTTCGTGGTGACTGCCTGGATCTTGGAGTCATACCACGAACAGGTTTCAGTAACAGGTAATAATATTTTTATTTGGGGTTCCTCGGTGGGGTGTCTAGACAGGACGTCTGCGACCGTATTGGATGATCCCTTTCGGTAACGAATCTCGAAGTCATGTTGTTGCAACTCTATGGCCCAGCGCGCCAGTCGTCTAGATGGGTTATCGATATGTAGCCATCTCAGCGATTTATGATCAGTCTGTACAAGGAAATGATACCCTTCTATCCAGTCCATCGGCGATAGCGTCCGTTTGCAGGACGTACTGTCTGGTAAAATCAGGGCAGGCAAGAACTGGTGCCTCGGTTAGTTTTGTGTTCAACGTTTCAAATGCTTCCTTTTGGGCTTCTCCCCACGACCACTTCTGGTTCTTTTTTAATAGTTTGGTTAGAGGTGCAGTAATGGTCGAAAAATTTGGGACGAAGCGTCGATACCAAGATGCGATTCTAATTATGCGACGAAGTTCCTTTATGTTTCGCGGGGGTACCAGCGATTTAACTGCTTCGATTTTGTCGGGATCCGCGTGAATACCACTCTGATTGACCATGTGTCCAAGATATCGCATTTCTGCCTTGCCGAACTCACATTTCTCAGCATTGATCTTAAGTCTGGCCGATTTCAAGCGTTTAAATACCTCGGTTAGAGTAGTCATATGCTCAGCGAAGGTGCTTCCGATGACAATGATATCATCCAAGTAGGCGAACGCGTACAGTTCCAACTCCGGACTGATAATCCTGTCGAGCAGTCGTTAAAAAGTAGCAGGGGCTGAGTGTAACCCAAACGGCATGACTTTCCACTGGTAGAGTCCTCGACCAGGAACGGTGAATGCGGTATATGTTCGACTTGTTGCCTTCAGCGGTATCTGCCAGTATTCTTGCTTAAGGTCGATCGTAGAAATGTATTTGGCTCTTTTGAGCTTGTCGAGTATGTGGTTAATCTGTGGTAGCGGATATGCATCTTTGATTGAAATTTCGTTTAATTGTCGATAGTCAATGCATAGCCTCCAGGTTCCTTGCTTCTTCTTGACCAACACGATGGGTGAGCTATATGGACTGTTGGATGATTCGATTTTTCGATTTTCCCTTCTGCCAATAATTGGTCGAGCTCTTCGTTAATAATCGCTTGCATCGCGGGGTTTCTTGGCATGTATCGCTGTTTGAACGGCCGCTGGTGTTTGAGTCGAATCTCATGCTCGGTAACACTGGTGGATCCTTTAACATTTTCAAACTGTGGCAATTCGATTGCCAGGAATTTGTCCAATTGCTGCCTTTCGGTCAGAAGACTTTGGATTACTGGTTGACTAGGTTCGGTTCGTGCTATTACTGTATTTTTTCCTTGGTTAATGGTGAAACCAAATTTCGATAGGAAATCGGTTCCTATTAGGAACTTGTCCATAAGTTCTGGTATGAAGACAAACTCTTGGGTGTTTGGCCTTCCCATTTCAATTGAATCTCATATGCCTGACGAGCAGTGACTGTAGATTTGTTGGCTAAGGCGAAAGTCATAGCTATCGGTCTAACTGGTACTTGGTTGGTTATACAGACTTGCTGTATCGTTTTTCCGATGCATGATTTCCCTGCCCCAGTATCGATGACGGTATTATATTGGTTATTGTAACATTCAATTGGTAATGTGTATGAGGCGTGACTGAGGACAGTCGGGTCTAGTGCCTCATTGGACGGCCCGCTGACGTTTCCCCGTCTACATTGACCGTTGCGGTGCTGTATACCATATACGCCGCAGTATGAACAGAACAGTGGTCGTGAATGTTGGCATTTCTTTCGAACATGCCCTGGTTGACCGCACTTCCAACAATAGGTTTTCCGTTTATATGCGCTGGTGGGTATTTGATCGTTGATCTGGCTGGTATGCTGTGGATATGTTACATCGTTGGCCACGATATGGTATGTGACATTACTGGCATGATGCGGATATGTTACATCGTTGGCCACGATAGGGTATGTGACATTATTGGCATGATGCGGATATGTTACAACGTTGGCCACGATAGGGTATGTGACATTACTGGCATGATGCAGATATGTTACATCGTTGGTTTGTTGTATCGGTGCGAAGATTGGTCGAGCTGACTGGATGATCGTCTGGTATGGAACGGGCACCTGCTGGGGTGCTGGTGGACTATAATGTGTGTGTGATACGACTGCTGGTTGAAACGGTGGTGCTGTATGACGAAATGGTGGTGCAGTAGGGCGTAGTGGTACTTGCCGATTTGACATCTGCGTAGGCCGTGACGAATGTTGTTCGGTTGTCAAGCAGTCGAAGTCCTCGATGAGTGCGGTGAGTTCTGACAAATTTGTGAATTCTCTGCGTTTAATGTAATGCCGGTATTCAGGGCGCAAGTTATCATAAATTCGCTGCAGCATCTCGTCGGTCATGAGGGAAGTATGCCATCTCATCAGGGCCTGAATCGCGGTGATGAAATCTTTCCCCTTTTCTTGATTACCCTGTGTTCGATTTCGAATGCGGTCTAGTAGTTGTGAGTAGAACCGTGGAGGTAAAAAGAAACGGCTCAGTTCTTCGCTAAATGTGTCCCAGCTATTTAGCAATTCTTTAATGTTTCTGTACCACACTAGCGCGTTCCCTTTTAGTAATTCGGGTAACGTGCGTACAATTCGGTGAGAAGCAACTGGTAACAATTAGTCAGTTCTTCCACGCGTTCCAAAAATTCTAGTGGGTTATTTGTACCCCCGTCGTACCTTACATTACATTTCCTAACTTTGTCCATTACCTCAGAGTCAGATGGACGATAGGCTAGCTGCTGCGAAGTACTTGCATCTACTGCTGGGTGGATGAATATGGGAATTTCGGCCATTTTTCTGTTTGTTGCTGCTGTTTCCCCAGTCCGCAGGTCTTCACAAGATTTGAACTTCTTTAATTCAGCTGCTAATTTCTTTCGTAGTTCATCTACGGTTCCTGTCTGGTCTATGCCACGACGTTCCAGTTCGCTGATCAACTCTTCTTTTTGGAAAGAGTACACCCCAGATGCACTCAGTCCAGTTTCTGTGGTAGCCATTGCCAAAAAGGAGGTTTGTTGCTCGGGTCTGAATTTGGACACACCCCGGTTGGTGCCCAAACTATGTCAGTAGTGACGCTTTCACCAATATCAGCAACCTTTTCCCTTTGTTAGTTGGCCCGGTAGATGTCTCTTTCGTAAATAATAAAATTTTTCTCTGCTGCTACTATTCTAATCGTTGCCTTAGAATGATGCCGGTTCTAATTTAATAATGTTCTGGTGATGTGACTTTTCTAGTCGTCGACTTATGTTAAAACGGGCTCTAAATGTATTTCTGTTGGTGCGACCATTCGTGTCGTCTGATTAAAGTTATTGTGACCATTCGTGTCGTCGGCTTATATTAAAATTATATAATTATATATATGTTCCTCGTCGGTGGTGTGACTATTCTAATATAGTCCCTGCTCGGGCGCCAAATTTGTAACGTTTCTACTCGAGTGACGCTCGCCGGTCTATCCAGGGTTCTTCTCCTCTTCTACCGCGTTTCAAATTGTTTTTGTTTTTCCTTATAAATAATAATTCATTTTTGTTGGTATTTCGTTTTTGTTTTTATTATTTGTTTTCTTTTATTTTTCTTCTCTTCTTGAGATTTAATACTATGTTACAGTTTTCTTCAAATGCTTAAACTAAGAATAACTACTTATTTATACCTATCTATATATATATATATATACCTAAACCTACGTATAGAGGTATTCGCCTATATAGGAGATTGGCGCATCCAATACCCTATATCACAGTCGGACTTCTCAGTCGACTGAAAAAGAACTGGCTATAGTGGGGAAACACAGACTGAAGTCACCTATTCCCCGCTATATGCGATTGACCATAATGGGCTTTAATGAGGAAGAGGTGATTAAATCTACTTACTTCCCATCAAGGGCCATGCCGGTCAGTAGACTATGGCGCAAGTAAGGAAAAGCGATTAAATCTACTTACTTCCCATCAAGTGCAATGCCGGTCAGTAGACAATAGCGCAAGTAAGGAAAAGCGATTAAATCTACTTATCCCTTACAAGCCCACGAGGAGTTTCGGTAGAACATACCATCAGTGACGAAAAGGCGATTAAATCTACTTATTTCGCACTGCGGGTATTGCTTGTCGATTCCCAGCCAGGGTGCAATATGTTAGTAAGAGAAGGCGATTAAATCTACTTATCTCTTAATAAAATATTACACTAGCTGCGTTATGTATATGTATAGGGTTCAGTAGATTACTGTTACCTTTAAAAAGGTGTTCGTGCAGAACGTTAAGAGACTCTAACCGCTTTCAGTGTGTGAAGTTTCTTTCCTTTGTTCTTGTAGAACGCAGAAAGAAATACACCGAGTTTGGGTTTTTTGGAGTATATTTCTCTGATTATACTGAGTTTTCGGTCCCTTGTTCGGCTTGTTGAGAATTATATTTATAGTCAAAACCAAAAGTAACTTCTAATAATCTTTGACTGATTATTTGTTGTTTACTTTAATAATGATATTCTATATGAATACACCCTTTTCTCCATTGTTTATAACAATTTCAAGCATTTTCCTTTGTTTATAACAATTTCACGCCTTTTCCTTTACTATGCAGACATAGGGCCGAGTATATAAATTATATAAAATCCGAGTCAATGCCAGGGTATGAACTCGGCAACTAGATATTTCTGGCTCATAGCTCTCCTATGGCGCTATTGACTCACTGGAGCTACCCAAGAATATATCTTAATATCAACGTCTAGTAGTATGCCTGTTGAATGAGTTATTCTGCGGCATACTTACTACGTTGATATTCCTAACTGGTTACTCAAGAAATTATTGTAGAATTTTATACGTGTGTATGTACGTATGTATATATTTTGACCGGCGCCATGAAGTTCAGTTTTGCGCACATAATATATCTATGTATTTTGAACATACTTGGTATTATAATTCTTTGACCGGTGTCATGCAACTCATATGAGTTGTGCGCACACATTACATATATATATATTTTTGAATATAATTTTACTAGCCGTATGGTTGTGGCGTAGTTGCTGGCAGGCAACTTCGTTACATTCCTCTCTCCTACTTCGTGGAAGAAACGAAAACACTAGGGGGGGGTAGTAACTAATGATAACTATATTAATATGTACATAGTGGATTTAATATACTAATAAAAAAATTCTCTAATATAAGTAATTCTAATTGTGTTTTCGTTGGCTTTATATACATAGTGGATATATACAAAAATTCTCTAGTATTACTAATTCTAATTGTTTCTCTTATTTTATGGTTTAATAATATTTATAATCTAATTTTTTGCTCGGTCGGTGTGGTCACTCTCTTTGATGGGATTACCTTTATTTATCGTGCCAGTCACCGGCCCGAGGTACACAAATATAGGATATATATTTTATTATATGCTCAAGGCTAGGTTTGTTTTTTTTTTATCCAGGTTTTTTTTTTTGTTGGTTTTTTTATTTTTTTTTTTTCCTGGTTTTATATATATTTTTTCTTTTGTGTCTGGTTCCGCAGGGTGATATGTTGGTGGGCTTCCGTCTTGAGAAGTACTGCATCGTCAGAAACTTGTTTCCCGTAGATGTGTCCTAGGGGACCGGTTAATCTGAACCGTCACGGACGTTTATTTCTGCTCTCGTATGGTTTCGTTGGCCTCATCTTCACCCCTTCCAGAGCTTGGTGATCGAAATTATTGCTTTGAGCCACGATTTCAAACTTCCTCCTCTTGTGGCTCCATCGGGGTGTCTGCTACTGTGGTTGGGGTAGGTTATAATTACTGATTGGATGTGGATTGGGGATTTCAATCTGACGGGGACTGGTCTCATGGGAAGGTTGTTAGCTTCAGGGACTGTTGCGGGGAGTTGCCTTTGTGTGGGGGTATGTGATACACGTCGTTTGGTTGCAGTCCGGGCGATGGTTGTTGTAGGTTGCCTCATTGTCTTACTGCCTCCATCCTTTAGTGCGGCCCGGAATGTCGTGGGGCGCTCGACCGTGATGGGCCGTTGCAAGCAGATAGGCAAGGGGCTTGCGGCACTTCCTGCATCCCTCGGGACGACCTCACAGAGCCGGTTTAGCTCATTGCTTGTCAATGGCCTGTTTGGCCGTGGTGGCCTCTTCTTCCACTTCACCTCCCTTAACGCTTGTTGCGAAGTCTTTCTGGTTGAAGGAGCCATCGGTGGACGTGGCCTGGTAAATCGTCTGTAAATTTGGTGACGTGTTCGCTATCGGACATCTCGTTGACGACTGGTATTTCTTGATTGACTATACCCACGGTCTGAGTTATCTCCTCCTGCAGAGTTTCGGATATTTCCTTGCAGAGCTGTGAGGATTTTCTTGTTATCCCCTTCCAAGATAAATATGACGGGGGAAATTCTCTTCTGTACTCGGTAAGGTCCGATGTACCGTGGGGCCAATTTGGCGGCAAATTGCTGAGCGGCTGAGGAGAGTGGTCGATGATGATAATACACCATTTCTCCTACTGCAGGTGTCCACGGGCGGCGTCGGTGGTCATAGTACCTCTGATGGGTTCCAAAGGCTTTTGCGGGATTATGCCGGACTAAGGCGAATATCTCGTGCAGTCTGGTCACGCGTTCTGCCGTGTCAGGCTCGGAATTTAACGGTATGTCTCTTGTGGACGGTAGGCGTAATTCGCGGCCAAAATTTAGATATGCCGCTGAATAACCTGTCGTTTCGGCTAGTGTTTATAGCTAACATTAGCTCTGGTAGATGCTCATCCCTTCTGCGATTGTCTGTCTTCACATATTGCGCGATCATGGTCTTAATGACGCGGTTCATCCTTTCAGTTGGGTTGGCTTGCGGCGTATATGGCGGCGTAAACCTTTGCTTTATTTGTAATTGCGCGAGCAGATTTTGGAACTGTCTACTTCTATATTGCGTACCCTTGTCAGTAATTAACAATTTTGGGCAGCCATACCGGCCATATCGTTCCCTGAATCCTCTTATCAACGCGGGGGTTGTGGCATCGTGCAAAGCCATGACTTCTGCCCATTTCGAAAACTTGTCGTAGAAAACGAGTATCATCGTGTTTCCCTTAGTCGAACGTGGCAGTGGTCCTACAAAATCGGTGCATACAATTTCCCATGGATGGTTAGCGGCAGTCATATACATTTTTCCAGCGGGTTTGCAAATTGGTACCTTGTATTCTATGCACGTAGGGCATCTCCGGACAAATCGCGCAACGTCGCGAAATAATCCCGGCCAATGGTAGGTACCCGCAATCCGGGCAATAGTTTTTGCTATTCCCATGTGGCCTGCGGTCACATCTGTGTGATTTTCTTCCAAGACTTGTTGAAGCAATGGTTTGGGGACGCAAATCTTCCATTTAGATTGAGCGGTTTCGGTGTAACAGGTTGGGTTATAGATGTGTCTGTATAGGGTTTTGTCGAGGACCTGGTATTCGGGGTTGTCCTCTGGTTTCGTGGTGATTGCGTGGATCTTGGAGTCATACCACGAACAGGTTTCAGTAACAGGTAATAATATTTTTATTTGGGGTTCCTCGGTGGGGTGTCTAGACAGGACGTCTGCGACCGTATTGTATGATCCCTTTCGGTAACGAATCTCGAAGTCATGTTGTTGCAACTCTATGGCCCAGCGCGCCAGTCGTCTAGATGGGTTATCGATATGTAGCCATCTCAGCGATTTATGATCAGTCTGTACAAGGAAATGATACCCTTCTATCCAGTCCATCGGCGATAGCGTCCGTTTGCAGGACGTACTGTCTGGTAAAATCAGGGCAGGCAAGAACTGGTGCCTCGGTTAGTTTTGTGTTCAACGTTTCAAATGCTTCCTTTTGGGCTTCTCCCCACGACCACTTCTGGTTCTTTTTTAATAGTTTGGTTAGAGGTGCAGTAATGGTCGAAAAATTTGGGACGAAGCGTCGATACCAAGATGCGATTCCAATTATGCGACGAAGTTCCTTTATGTTTCGCGGGGGTACCAGCGATTTAACTGCTTCGATTATGTCGGGATCCGCGTGAATACCACTCTGATTGACCATGTGTCCAAGATATCGCATTTCTGCCTTGCCGAACTCACATTTCTCAGCATTGATCTTAAGTCTGGCCGATTTCAAGCGTTTAAATACCTCGGTTAGAGTAGTCATATGCTCAGCGAAGGTGCTTCCGATGACAATTATATCATCCAAGTAGGCGAACGCGTACGGTTCCAATTCCGGACTGATAATCCTGTCGAGCAGTCGTAGTAGCAGGGGCTGAGTGTAACCCAAACGGCATGACTTTCCACTGGTAGAGTCCTCGACCAGGAACGGTGAATGCGGTATATGGTCGACTTGTTGCCTTCAGCGGTATCTGCCAGTATCCTTGCTTAAGGTCGATCGTAGAAATGTATTTGGCTCTTTTGAGCTTGTCGAGTATGTGGTTAATCTGTGGTAGCGGATATGCATCTTTGATTGAAATTTCGTTTAATTGTCGATAGTCAATGCATAGCCTCCAGGTTCCTTGCTTCTTCTTGACCAACACGATGGGTGAGCTATATGGACTGTTGGATGATTCGATTTTTCGATTTTCCCTTCTGCCAATAATTGGTCGAGCTCTTCGTTAATAATCGCTTGCATCGCGGGGTTTCTTGGCATGTATCGCTGTTTGAACGGCCGCTGGTGTTTGAGTCGAATCTCATGCTCGGTAACACTGGTGGGTCCTTTAACATTTTCAAACTGTGGCAATTCGATTGCCAGGAATTTGTCCAATTGCTGCCTTTCGGTCAGAAGACTTTGGATTACTGGTTGACTAGATTCGGTTCGTGCTATTACTGTATTTTTTCCTTGGTTAATGGTGAAACCAAATTTCGAAAGGAAATCGGTTCCTATTAGGAACTTGTCCATAAGTTCTGGTATGAAGACAAACTCTTGGGTGTACGTTTGGCCTTCCCATTTCAATTGAATCATATATGCCTGACGAGCAGTGACTGTAGATTTGTTGGCTAAGGCGAAAGTCATAGCTATCGGTCTAACTGGTACTTGGTTGGTTATACAGACTTGCTGTATCGTTTTTCCGATGCATGATTTCCCTGCCCCAGTATCGATGACGGCATTATATTGGTTATTGTAACATTCAATTGGTAATGTGTATGAGGCGTGACTGAGGACAGTCGGGTCTGGGACGTCTAGTGCCTCATTGGACGGCCCGCTGGCGTTTCCCCGTCTACATTGACCGTTGCGGTGCTGTATACCATATACGCCGCAGTATGAACAGAACAGTGGTCGTGAATGTTGGCATTTCTTTCGAACATGCCCTGGTTGACCGCACTTCCAACAATAGGTCTTCCGTTTATATGCGCTGGTGGGTGGTATACCAATGGTGGGTATTTGATCGTTGATCTGGCTGGTATGCTGTGGATATGTTACATCGTTGGCCACGATATGGTATGTGACATTACTGGCATGATGCGGATATGTTACATCGTTGGCCACGATAGGGTATGTGACATTACTGGCATGATGCGGATATGTTACATCGTTGGCCACGATAGGGTATGTGACATTACTCTCATGATGCAGATATGTTACATCGTTGGTTTGTTGTATCGGTACGAAGATTGGTCGAGCTGACTGGATGATCGTCTGGTATGGAACGGGCACCTGCTGGGGTGCTGGTGGACTATAATGTGTGTGTGATACGACTGCTGGTTGAAACGGTGGTGCTGTATGACGAAATGGTGGTGCAGTAGGGCGTAGTGGTACTTGCTGATTTGACATCTGCGTAGGCCGTGACGAATGTTGTTCGGTTGTCAAGCACTCGAAGTCCTCGATGAGTGCGGTAAGTTCTGACAAATTTGTGAATTCTCTGCGTTAATGTAATGCCGGTATTCAGGGCGCAAGTTATCATAAATTCGCTGCAACTTCTCGTCGGTCATGAGGGAAGTATGCCATCTCATCAGGGCCTGAATCGCGGTGATGAAATCTTTCCCCTTTTCTTGATTACCCTGTGTTCGATTTCGAATGCGGTCTAGTAGTTGTGAGTAGAACCGTGGAGGTAAAAAAGAAACGGCTCAGTTCTGCGCTAAATGTGTCCCAGCTATTTAGCAATTTTTTTTTTTTTTCATTTCATTTCATTTCATTTATTTTCATCAATGGAGTTTATACTCTGCTGATTACATAATAATATGATAAATATATACAACATACATATATAAAAATAATTAATATCATAAAAATTTTTTAATTAAGTTTTTAAATTCATTTCTAGATAGTAGAATGCCGTCAACGTGATTGCAGATATAGTTATAAAATTTTATACATCTAGATATCGGCTCATTTTGTCCGAAGTTCGCTCTATGAAAATTATTATAAAATAAATAATTATTTCTTAGTTGTCTAGAAGGAATGTTGATCGGTAATTTAGCAAGTAGTTCAGGACAGTTAATATTATATGTCAGAACATCCCTTATAAAAATAATACAAGAGGATCTTCTACGTTTTTCTAATTTTTCCATATCAATAAACAAACATCGGGTGTCATAGCATGGAAAATAACAAGACCAATTAAAATGCCTTAAAGCGTATTTAGTAAAATTCTTTTGAATTCTTTCGATCCTATTAATGTGGGTGTTATAAATTGGAAACCAAACAACACAACAATATTCTAGAATTGGTCTCACTAACATTAGAAATAAATATTTTAATGTGTAAGGGTCTCTAAAGTCTTTAGAATTACGTTTCAAAAATCCGTTCATTGAGTTTGCCTTCGCAACAACAAAATCTATATGCGATCCAAATGTCAATCTTTCATCAAATAAAACGCCCAAATCATTAACAATTGAAACTCTCTTAAAAATTTGAGTTTCATATGAATATTGGAATAATACTGGTGTTATACTGTGGTGAGCTGTAAAAACTTTGCATTTATTAAAGTTTAAATATAATTTATTTTGAAAACACCATTGACTTAGCTTATTTATTTCGTTTTGAAACACAAAACAATCGCTGACTGTCTTTACTTCTTTAAATATTTTTAAATCATCTGCATATAAGAGACACTTTGCATTTTTTAAATTTTCAGTTATATCATTTACAAAAAGTAAAAATAGAATTGGACCGATATGGCTTCCTTGTGGAACTCCTGATTTTGTCAAGATGACGTTCGAGCAAGTTTCTCCAATTCGGACCATTTGTAATCTGTTTGTTAAATATGAGGACAACCATTTATGCATATTGCCATGGATACGAAGCTTATTCAACTTTTTTAAAAGTGAATTATGATCCACCCTATCAAAAGCCTTAGAAAAATCCGTGTACAGCACATCGACTTGTAAGCTGTTTTCTAATGCATTGCAACAGAATGAAGTAAAGCATGTTAAATTTGAGACTGTAGAACGACCAGTCATAAATCCATGTTGAAATGGGGAAATAATTTCCTTTGTAACAAAATACAGTCTATTCTTAACTAGTTTTTCAAAGAGCTTTGGAATCGCTGACAATTTACAAATAGGTCTATAATTTTCAATAAGGTGTTTTCGACCGGATTTTAAAATAGGATTTAAATATGAAACTTTCCATTCATCTAGAAAGTGTCCCTTACTTAAAGATTCATTAAAATTTCTTTATTGTTTCTGTACCACACTAGCGCGTTCCCTTTTAGTAATTCGGGTAACGTGCGTACAATTCGGTGAGAGGCAACTGGTAACAATCAGTCAGTTCTTCCACGCGTTCCAAAAATTCTAGTGGGTTATTTATACCCCCGTCGTACCTTACATTCCATTTCCTAACTTTGTCCATTACCTCAGAGTCAGATAGACGATAGGCTAGCGGCTGCGAAGTACTTGCATCTACTGCTGGGTGGGTGAATATGGGAATTTCGGCCATTTTTCTGTTTGTTGCTGCTGTTTCCCCAGTCCGCAGGTCTTCACAAGATTTGAACTTCTTTAATTAAGCTGCTAATTTCTTTCGTAGTTCATCTACGGTTCCTGTCTGGTCTATGCCACGACGTTCCAGTTCGCTGATCAACTCTTCTTTTCGTAAAAAGTACACCCCAGATGCACTCAGTCCAGTGTCTGTGGTAGCCATTGCCAAAAAGGAGGTTTGTTGCTCGGGTCTGAATTTGGACACACCCCGGTTGGTGCCCAAACTATGTCAGTGGTGACGCTTTCACCAATATCAGCAACCTTTTCCCTTTGGTAGTTGGCCCTTTCGTAAATAATAAAATTTTTCTCTGCTGCTACTATTCTAATCGTTGCCTTAGAATGATGCCGGTTCTAATTTAATAATGTTCTGGTGATGTGACTTTTCTAGTCGTCGACTTATGTTAAAACGGGCTCTAAATGTATTTCTGTTGGTGCGACCATTCGTGTCGTCTGATTAAAGTTATTGTGACCATTCGTGTCGTCGGCTTATATTAAAATTATATAATTATATATATGTTCCTCGTCGGTGGTGTGACTATTCTAATATAGTCCCTGCTCGGGCGCCAAATTTGTAACGTTTCTACTCGAGTGACGCTCGCCGGTCTACCCAGGGTTCTTCTCCTCTTCTACCGCGTTTCAAATTGGTTTTGTTTTTCCTTATAAATAATAATTCATTTTTGTTGGTATTTCGTTTTTGTTTTTATTATTTGTTTTCTTTTATTTTTTCTTCTCTTCTTGAGATTTAATACTATGTTACAGTTTTCTTCAAATGCTTAAACTAAGAATAACTACTTATTTATACCTATATATATATATATATACCTAAACCTACGTATAGAGGTATTCGCCTATATAGGAGATTGGCGCATCCAATACCCTATACCACAGTCGGACTTCTCAGTCGAAAAAAAACTGGCTATAGTGGGGAAACACAGACTGAAGTCACCTATTCCACGCTATATGCGATTGACCATAATGGGCTTTAATGAGGAAGAGGTGATTAAATCTACTTACTTCCCATCAAGTGCAATGCCGGTCAGTAGACTATGGCGCAACTAAGGAAAAGCGATAAAATCTACTTATCCCTTACAAGCCCACGAGGAGTTTCGGCAGAACATACCATCAGTGACGAAAAGGCGATTAAATCTACTTATTTCGCACTGCGGGTATTGCTTGTCGATTCCCAGCCAGGGTGCAATATGTTAGTAAGAGAAGGCGATTAAATCTACTTATCTCTTAATAAAATATTACACGAGCTGCGTTATATGTATAGAGTTCAGTAGATTGTTCCCTTCAAAAAGGTGTTCGTGCAGAACGTTGAGAGACTTTAACCGCTTTCAGTGTGTGAAGTTTCTTTCCTTTGTTCTTGTAGAACGCAGAAAGAAATACACCGAGTTTGGGTTTTTTAGAGTATATTTCTCTGATTATACTGAGTTTTCGGTCCCTATGTCTTTAATATAAAGTTAAGGCTTGTTGAGAATTATATTTATAGTCAAAACCAAAAAGTAACTTCTAATAATCTTTGACTGATTATTTATTGTTTACTTAATAATGATATTCTATATGAATACACCCTTTCTCCATTGTTTATAACAATTTCAAGCCTTTTCCTTTGTTTATAACAATTTCACGCCTTTTCCTTTATTATGCAGACATAGGGCCGAGTATATAAATTAAAAAAATCCGAGTCAATGCCGGGGTATGAACTCGGCAACTAGAGATTTCTGGCTCATAGCTCTCCTATGGCGCTATTGACTCACTGGGGTTACCCAAGAATATATCTTAATATCAACGTTTAGTGGATTATTTAGCGGCATACTTACTACGTTGATATTCCTAACTGGTTACTCAAGAAATTATTGTAGAAATTTATACGTGTGTATGTACGTATGTATATATTTTGACCGGCGCCATGAAATTCAGTTTTGCGCACATAATATATCTATGTATTTTGAACATACTTATTATTATAATTCTAATTCTAATAATAAATATAATTCATATGAGTTGTGCGCACACATTACATATATATATATTTTTGAATATAATTTTACTAGCCGTATGGTTGTGGCATAGTTGCTGGCGGGCAACTTCGTTACAACATATTTGAATAAAAATAAATTTTTAAAACGCACTATAAGCACAATTAAAAATTAAAAATCTGTGACGCATGCAAAAGATTTTTTCTCGCACGGCTCAAATGTAAATCAAACATAATGCTGCAAACTTGCGATTCTGCATTAGGGTTCCCTCATTTGCTATGCTACCAAAATCGGCCTCCTGGAATGGAATGGACATGGTAATCGATAACGAGGCTATAATTTTAAATTTTTCGAATAGTTTATTGGTTTGATATGCAATATTACAAAGAAGCTTACAAAAGCTATAATAAGTTAAGGCATAAATTCATAAAAATAATATTTATTCATATTTCTGTTTAAGGGTTTGTGTCCCAAACTTTTCTCATACTTAGAAATCATAAAGGATAAATATACATGGTGTCGCCTAATTCGTCAACGATAATTTGGGAAATGATTCTTGCGAATATTCTACGAAAAAAAACTTCTGAAATAAGGGTATATTCCCAATGTTGACATTATTTAAGAAAAAGCTTACTTTGGTGTACCCCGACTCATGTTAACGAAAATTGCTCTGTTAATACTAATGGTAAAAACTTAGTTTAGGACTTTATTTTCAGAAGAAATACTAGACTTTTTAACTACAGCTGTATTTTATTTGAATTTGAATTGGGAATTACAACAACAATTGCACTGTCGAATTCCTTCTTTGGAATTTGAAAACCTGCTGTTTGGCTGGTGTTGGCTGGTTTTACATTCCAAAGAACGAATTCGACAGTGCAATTGTTGTTGTAATTCCTTATTCCTCGGCATATAAAATACAGCTCTTGTTTCAGTCAGATATCCAAGCTGCAAGATCTGACCTTACCGCATTGATTTTTTTGTATGGGGAAGAATGAAAGAATTTATTTAATGAACCAAAATAGCAACTTTAAGTGAATAAGGAGAGCGTATTCTGGAAGCGTCACCAAAAGTGAGGCAGCAGTTAGCATCAATAAATATTCGCAGAGAAATTCAAAAACGGGCTCTAGCATGCATACAAAACCAAGGAGGACACTTTGAGCACCTGTTATAACTGTTTTATTAGACACATAAAATAAAATGTTATCTAAAACCACACAAATTCATTTTTTATTCATATCGTTTGGAGCTTAAACCCAAGCCCTCAAAGTCAAAAATTAGCATGTGCAAGAAAAAATGGAACAGGCATAGCAACTGTATAGCTGAAGACTAAAACCAAATTTCCACTTTATTTAAATGCAATTACATAGGCTAGTATTTATTCTAAAAACAAAACAAAAATAAAAGTCCTAAAAGAAGTTTCTACCGTAAGTATTAACAGAACAATTTCCGTTTACATGGGTCAGGGAACAACAAAGTAAGCTTTTTCTTAAATCCCTAATAAATGGTGTCAAGTGTCAACATTAGAGATAAACTTTTATGGCCTATTCATATGAAGCGCGATTTTTACGCGCGAGAAATTTTTATAAATTGTTCTGTGAATTATCGGGTTGCCATCCATATGCCGCACGAAATATCATTGATTAATTTGACTACTTTTGCTATATTGCTTTCAACAAAATGAGTTAGGTATTTTTTCTGGTTAACGGCTGATTAAAGCAACAGCAATAACTAACCAAATTTTGGTAATTTTTTGTGTCATGTGTTTGCCAACTTATCCATATATCGACTCTGGTGGTGAGAATTATAAATAAAAATTTGGTTATATATTTCTTAACAAAATAATTTTTTGTGGTTAACGCTAACCATTTCTGGACTATCCAATGTGTTCGTTGTTGTAATTTTTATTTTTGTTATGGATGCAATATAGCATTTGTCAAACTACTGTATACTACGAGTATTTCAAATATTTGGGGATGTCAACACCAAAATTTCAGTTTTCAGCTTTTAAATCTTTATTTATATTCTTAGGTATAAGTACAAAAGACTGAGTCTTATAGTGTACACAATTTTTTAGCTAATTAATACAAGTATAAAACTGTGATATAACAAACTTAAAATAATAATACTCGATAAAGCAGAGAAATGTAAAGGTTGAAAACAAATTAAAATAAAGAAAGTATAGAAACAAAAGAAAAAGAAAGAAAGTAAAGGATGGAGTAAAAGCAAGCAGGGTTCTTGGGGGAATTATTGCAAATTATAATGATCGTAGATAGCCCTCCGGAAGCGCGATGCGTTAGCTATGAATTTTAGAGAGGCGGCAATGAGTTCCACAGTCGGGTGGCATGAACGTGGAAGTGCCTTGAGGAATTAAGAAAATTATATTTTGGTATAATAAGAGTACTATTCCTGGAGGATCGGGTAAATCGCAGTTTATTGTATAAGTACGCCGGGGTACGTGCTACAATGATATTATGTAGGAAGATACAGTTTCTGGAATCCAGAATCCGCCTTAGAGTGCAACCGAAAACGTTATTAAAAAGGGCTGAGGTGTGATCGTATCTACGAAGTTAATACACGTATCGAATCGCGTCATTACAGGCCACCAACAGCTTATGTTCCGAGTGGGAGTCAAGTTTGCTATATATTACATCTACAAAGAGAATATTAGGTAAAATTAAAGATTTCACCAGCATGCGTCTAGTTTCTAATGGTGTAAAATTACTAGTTAGCCATAACATGCGCAATATACCATATATGCGACCGACAATAAAGTTAATATGGTTAGAGCAAGAAAGATCACCATTTATTTTTATTGCCACAATTAGAATAAGTTTGCCGGTTGTCGGCCAGGTAAATAGGGGGAATGTTGGATACATCGTAGTTTTCATGTGAAACTGCAATAATCTGCTACTTTATAGGATTCAATTTCAAACCAAAGGAGGAAGACCATAAGGTAATGGCGGCCAAATCCTCATTTAAACGACAAACAAGATCTTCAATAAGGCCTATTGGCCTCGAAATGTAAATTTGAACATCATCAGCATAAAGGTGAAAGTTACAGTTTTTAATAACCCCTGTGAAGTCATTTATATAAATGCAAAATAGAACCGGACCCAAAATGGAGCCTTGTGGAAGGCCGACATCAACTCTACAGTAAGAAGAGTAAGAGTCGCTAACAAGAACTCTCTGATACCTGTTAGAGAGATAGTCCCTAAAAAACTTAACAGAGTTATCTCCAAATCAAAAGAGTTGTCTGAGTTTATTACAGAGAATATTATGATTTATGGTGTCAAAGGGCTTAGAGAAATCTAACAAGCAAAGTATAGTAATATGATAATCGTCAAACGTGTTTCGAATGTCATCCATCACTTTTACCATTGCTGTTTTGCAACTATGATGAGGGCGGAAACCGGATTGAAATGGAAACAAAAGGTTGTGGGCACTAATATAGGATGTGATCTGTATAGTAACTAGTTTTTTAAAAATTTTTGATACGCACGACAGTATACTTACTGGTCGGAAGTCGATTGGAATAGAGGCATTAGATTTTTTAGCAACTGGAATTATTTTAGCAAGTTTCCAAGGATTAGGATACGATGAAGAAGTAATGCAAAAGTTAAAAATATGTGACAGGGGGCCAAGGATCACTGGAATAAATAATTTTAAACATTTTAAGGATATACCATCGTCTCCGACTGCGTTAGAAAGTAATGACATAATGCTACTCGCCACGTCTACCTCAGAAAAAGTGGAAAATTCAAAACTCGAGGGACAAACATTATGATACGCCCCTGGAGTCAATGGGAGAGAGCTAGGTGATGCAGATGTGAGAAAATGGTTATTCAGCTCAGTTGGGTCAAGTTGACAGTCAAATGGAACTTTGTCCCCAATACCAATATCGCGAAGATTTCTCCACAGTTATTTCAAATGGAGAGTGGGACACAATTTTGAAGAAAAGTAGTTCAGTTTTGCATTACGGATAGTTAATGTCGCGGAATTACGTGCCAGACGGTATAATTGCCAATTGTATTCTGACGGAAACCGCCTCCAACCAAGATATTTTTTGCGACGCAGTTGGATAGAATGCAAAACAGTGGACGTGAACCACGGTCTTTGAACGTTGCTCACCCTAACGGACTTAAGAGGAACGTACTTATCAAACAGATAAGAAATCAAGCTATTGAAATAAATAATATTATTGTCCGCCTCTGTAATACACCAACAATAACTCCAAGGAAGTGCAAAAGCTTCTGCCAAGAGAGAGGGAAGAGTTATTCTGTTAAAATCACGATAGGAAAAGAAGAGGGGTTCAGAGTTAAGGGAAAAATTTAAGTTGAAGGTGCAAAATATTAAATCGTGATCAGATTTTAATTCCATACTAACTTAATCTTGAAGTAAGACTAAGGACGGGACAGAAACAACTACCAGGTCTAATAAGCTAGGAGTAGCATTAGGGGCATAGCGAGTAGTAAAAGAGTTAATGACAGATAATCCACATGCAGAGAATAATCAATAGTCTGAAAAGCGTAACAATAATTTTTTAGCAAGACTGTGTTAAAATCTGTGTTAAAGCTTCAGCAATAAAGAGAGGTTCTCCTCACTGTCAATACGAATAGCATTATTGGTTTCTCTTAATCTGACATATATTGAGCCGCGGCGAGAGAAAGACGAATGCAGCTTCTTTTGTACGTAAAACAGATCGAGCGTGAACAGACAGACTCTCGTTGATATGAATGGGTTGGTCAGAGTCCAGTCCAATACATCGAAGATTTAACGGTTGCCCAGTATTCTTTCGATGTGATGCAGCAGATTTTAGGAAGAGCGTTTTGTCATACGATGTATAAAATTTTATAACGACTGGAGTTTTTAGAATTAAGATTCATTCTAGTCCGGAAAATATTCTTCATTGGAGGCGGTCGAAGAGCAAAAGTGTGACAAAGATGGTTTATATAGAGCTTGAGGTTCTCTTCTGCATTTGCTGGAATATTGAAAATTACTACGCCAGCTGAGACATCAGCGAGAGTTTTTTCATGTAACGCAACTTTCTCTCTCAATATTTTTATTTCTCCTTGAAACCTTATTCTCACCTTATTATCACCTGATTCAGTTTGGAATGTATATCGCTCCGATCTGCTTCTAAAGAGCTGACCCTTAGACCCAATAGAATCAAGACTTGCCTTTATTGCAGCAAGTTCGCTGGCTATAGTATTTTTTACACGCTGCTCACTCTCATCAATATTTGATACAAGTAGCGACGTCTGCTCTTTGAGCTCTTTGGCAATAACAGAGTCTGAAATTGCTCGCGTAAACTTACGAGGATGCGAGGCACAGTTATCAAATGCAGCAGATGGGGGGGGGGAGTATTATTGGCAGTTGATGTAGTGGGTCGCAGGCATCTTTCTCCTTTTTGCCGTTTTGGATTATACACAAAAATAATAGACGTAAAAAGTTCCAAGGTTTATTAGAGGTAGAATCACTACAAATTACCACTTCACACACCAATTAGTATAAGTATCAAATCAAAATGATTAATTAGGAATTTAACTGAAGTGAAGAGAACAACAAAACTGCAAAACTTTGGAGCGAGTTAAAAACACGTCTAATTGCTAGAAGACATCACAGTCAACTTGAAACAATTTGAAATTTGAAACAATTTCTAAAGGAATTATTTTTTTTTTAAGCCCAATCAAAACAATTTCCGAAAAGATATTCTATTTATAAATACATATAAGCAATTATAAGTTTTTATCACGTGGAATCGTTAATTTAATCACAAATTAATTTTAATCAGAATACACAAAATTAATAACCTGTCGTTTGACAGAAAACGATACGAGATTGTGATGTTTAGTGCGATTTTATTCAGTTATTTATATCTGAAGCAAAAAAATGCATTACTGCAATGATGATATTCAGTGCCGCTATTTGGAAATATCGCACGAGAAAACATATTTTTGTAGTTTTAATTAGGAAATTTGCGTTTGCTAAGAAAAGTGTCAATTATATTATATTCTGAATTATTTATTAACTACTTTTTAAGTGATTTAGTATATATTTTGTAATTAAGAGTAGGTACTGTAGAACGATTTTTTTCTTAGAACATACCCAAGAATAATTTACCAAATTATCTTTGACGGATTAGGGGACACCCTGTATAGGAAGTGAGAGAAAAAAAGTCAGTGCGGCTAAATATTGAAACGAAATTTATAAAGATACTAGCGGAATGCGGAAATATCCGGCGCTTCCTGGCTGTACAATCCATTCATCCCCAACAAACTGACCACCAGCCCACTGATTCCCCTCCGCCAGTCGACCACCACAACCAATCAGAAAAGAATCGACACTAATATCGGCAAAAATAAAAAACAGATTAAAAGAAATGGCGTATCTCCAATATACGGTTTTCCGGTATTTTTGCCACGCCTCCCGGCCATGCCCCCAGCCCACCACCCGGAGTGAGCGGAGTAAATATTGGTGTCAAATGAAACTAACTCTACACAGCCGTATTACTTTTATGGGCGTGGCCAAGGTTTAACGGAAGCCAGATTAATTTGAAATTGTTTTATGTGCAATTTCATGTAATTATTAAGTAAAATAGATTGTTAAACCAATTTTCATTTTTAAAAGAAACAAATAAAGCAGTTGTAAATTAGCACTCAGTGGAACAAGTTGTATTTTTTTACCACCCTCCGGTGTCCACGACGTAATTGGCGCAGTCGAGTAGCCCGGTGTCGGTATTCTATAGTAGTGAAATTGTAATTCGGCGGTTTACCGAAACGCAGTGCTATTAAAGAATTTGGTACTGTAGCGTTTTAACAAAGGCATATTGTTAAATTCGCTAATATCGAAGGAATATCGATAGCAGTGGTATCATTTGCCGAAGGATTTCTGATCCTGAAACACCGGTTGAATCCTTAGTAACATAACATAAGAACGTAATAAGTTAAGCAAATGAAATAAATAAACTCTAACATATGAAAATAAATTAAGTGACTTATTTAAACTAGAAAATTATAAGATAATAGAACAAAATAATTAAATACTAGTAAAGTAAACTAAACAAGAACAAGTGAAAAATATAATATACATAATAAGTAAATAAAAAAAAAGAGTAATAGTGAACAACACATAATAAAAGTGAAAACAAGTAGACATCTTTGATTCAAATCAACAAAATCAATTACATAAAAGTGAAGACTTCTTTAAAACTAAACATAAACAACATAAAAGTGAAGACATCTTTAAAACTAAACATCAACAACACAAAAGTGAAGACATCTTTAAAACTAAACATCAACAACATAAAAGTGAAGACATCTCTAAAACTAAACATCAACACCACAAAAGTGAAGACATCTTTAAAACAAATCAACAAGGAACAACTACATAATAATAATGCTAATACTATTGGGACTAACGTGAGTAAAGGTTTTAAATATTTTACACATGAATAAGAAAATTCGGTCTTTCCTCCCCTATTCCAAAAAAAGAACATTAAGTTTAACGTCTATCCGTGAAGAAGACATTGCGTAACCTTAGTCAAAGTTCCCCAATCCTTAATATAAGCAATTCGTTAGCGTTCACACCTGAAATGAACTCTGACACAGCAACCATAAGCGCAATTATGCTGCGAACACCCCAAGTAGATATTTTTAACTCTTTAAGAATTCCTGATGTGATCAAGGACTTGCCTAGATTCGACGGCAACCCAAGATTACTTCACGAATTCATTAATAATGTGGAAGAAATTTTAACTTTCATAAAAAGTGTTGATGGTACGCCATATTCTGCCATCCTTTTGCGAGCAATTCGAAATAAGATCGAAGGGCAAGCAAATGAGGTGCTGAATATGTACGGCACACCTCTAAATTGGGATGAAATTAAGAACAATCTCATACTTCATTATTCAGACAAAAGGACAGAGACGACACTTATACGTGACCTACACAAGTTACGACAAGTAAACAGGACTAAAGAAGAATTTTATAGCTCATTAATAGAGATCCAAGCAACTCTACTCAATACCATATTGATCCACGAAACAGATCAAAACGTGATCAGGGCAAAACAAACTCTCTATGGAGAAATGTGCTTAAACGTTTTTCTGACAGGCCTTTAAAGAACCTATCGGTTCAGTCGTAAGAGCAATGCGACCAGATTCGTTGCCTACAGCTTTATCCTTTTGTATAAAAGAACAAAACATCTTCTATACAAAAGCCACATTTATACAACACACTCCATTTAGAAACCAACAATTTTTTAGGAATCAACAACAAAGACCACCCTTTCCAACAACCTCCGCTTATCGAACACCTTTAATAAGATCACCAAACTTTTACAATCGAAATACACGAATTACCAAAACAATCAAAGAAACTTTATACAACCAATTAGAAATTTCCCAAATAGACAATTTGGCAACATTGCACCTATGATGCAAATTAACCAGCAATCTACACCATACATCCCTCAACAGAATAATTTCAGAAACCCCAATCAACCAAAATCCCCGTTCTATCAAACCACACCAAGATTCGATCCACCGGAACCTATGGACACCTCAACCATAAACACGCGTCTTACACATAAAACAAACAGATCCAATCCAAACTTTACACGCTACCCTAGCAATCAACAAAGTTATACAATCGAAGAAGTACACAACATGGGCACAGATCCAATAAAACCACCGCCAGGAGCATACCAACAATCACTAGACCAGTATTATAATGGCAATCCCGAGCATAACATTACCCAACAACTAGATCGGAACTATCCAGATCTTGACGAACAACACTATGATCTTCTTGATGTCTTTACAGAACTAGATACCGAAAATTTTCACCCATCCGCCTCTTGGAACCAACAGGATACATAGACATTAATAAACATGGTCATACCCTACCATATATACATATATATTCTCCCTATGGCCGTCCACTCAAGTTTCTAATAGATACAGGAGCTTCCTCTTCATTCCTTAATCCCGAGTTCACACACCCCGACGATCGTATCACCTGTAACCCAATAACGATTACAACAATTCTCAACAAACATGACCTTAACAAACAAGTCACACTTCCCATTTTCTCAGAATTCAAAACCTCCGGTAAAATAAAATTCTTGTTGTTCAAATTCCACCAGTATTTCGACGGACTTTTAGGCTTAGATGCACTAACAAAATTAGGAGCTAAAGTAGACCTCTGTAACAACATTTTAATCACTAACAACTCAATACTCCCACTTAGATTCAAACCCAATTTCAATTCAGGAAAAATTTTAATACCTTTCAACTCAAAACAGATCGTTAAAGTACCGGTAGATATACGTAATGGTGATATTTACACTAAAACCATTGCCATTGAACCACAGTTGCATATATCCGAAGGATTATACAAAGCAAACGATTGGTTCAGCCTAGTAGAAGTCACAAATAACAGCGATCAGAACAAAATACTTCTAATAGAGCAACCACTTAAAGTTAAACAATACAACCCTTCAGAATTTATCGAAATAAATAATTTTAACATAGAAAACAACGAAAATTTAAATCAAGCAGACATTACCAACCTAATTCGTTCCTCTCACCTCAATTCAGAAGAAAGACATAATCTACTCAAAATCTGTAAATCATATGACGACATATTCTTCAAAGAAGGTACTGCACTTTCTTTTTCAAATAAAGTAAAACACAGAATAACAACCACAGACGATTTACCAATTTATACCATTGCTAAAACAGCCTTTACCGTAGAAAGTGGACACTACGAATATCTCAGAATGCCTTTCGGGTTGAAAAATGCCCCGTCCACATTCCAACGCGTCATGGATAATGTTTTAAAAGACCTAATAGGCAAAATATGTCTCGTATATATAGACGATATAATTGTGTTATCTACGTATCTTCAGGAACATATAGAAAACTTAAAAAGAATATTCGATAGACTCCGTGAATCTAATCTCAAAATTCAAATCGACAAATCAGAATTCCTTCATAAAGAAATATCATTTCTAGGACATATCGTTTCGACTGATGGTATAAAACCAAACCCCGAAAAAATTCAAGCCATCAAGCAATTCCCAATTCCTAAAACCCAAAAAGAAATAAAATCATTTCTCGGACTCCTAGGATACTATCGGAAATTTATTAAAGATTTCGCGAAATTGGTAAAACCCATGACAGAATGCCTTAAAAAGGGAAGAACAATAAAATTTACAGAACCTTACATTAAAGCTTTCGAGGATTGTAAAAATATATTAACCAACGACCCCATTCTACAGTACCCGGACTTCACAAAAGACTTTATACTGACTACAGATGCAAGTAATTTCGCCATTGGCGCCATACTCTCCCAAGGTCATATAGGATCAGACAGACCAATTTGCTACGCTAGTCGTACGCTGACTGACACTGAAATCAACTATTCAACTATTGAAAAAGAATTATTGGCCATTGTATGGGCCACAAAATTCCGACCCTACCTTTTCGGAAGAAAGTTCCAAATTGTAACAGATCATAGACCACTTACATGGCTAATGAGCCTTAAAGAGCCTAACTCCAAATTAGTAAGATGGAGATTAAAGTTAGAGGAATTCGACTACGAAATCATCTACAAAAAAGGCAAACTCAATACCAACGCCGACGCCCTTAGTCGAATCAAGCTTAATACTTTAAAACAAGAAGAAATGCATACAAATGACATCATCACACAAGACATTCCTGGAACAACAGTTCATTCGGCTGAAGAAAATCTCAACGATCACATTCCAGTTTCAGAAAGACCAATTAACGAGTTCAATATTCAACTTATTCTTACAAAAGCAAGCAACTCTTCTATGAAAATAGAAGCCCCGTTTAAAAATAAATTAAGGCGTATAATACAAAGACATGAATACACTGAAGAATCAATAATTGAAATATTCAAAAAGTTTTTACCACCAAATAAAACGACAGCTATTTTTACAGATGACGAAACTTTTCGAGTAGTACAATTCGTGTACTCTCAATACTTTTCCAATAACAGACTTTTCAAACTTATTAGATGCACCGAAAAACTGACGGACGTAACAGATAATGACGAACAGGACCAACTGATAAACGATTACCATATAAACAACAATCATCGAGGAATAAACGAAACTCTCATTCATCTAAAGAGAACTTATTTCTTTCCATATATGAAAGCTAAAATTACCCAATCGACCAATAATTGCGAGAAATGTCAAACTCTAAAATACAACAGAAGTCCACAAAAACCCAATTTCGAAAAACCTGAATCCCCAACAAAACCCTTAGATATCCTTCACATAGATGTATATACGATTAACAACAAAAATATGCTCACAATAATAGACAAGTTCTCGAGATTTGAGTCCGCCTATACACTTCTCTCTCGCAATAGTATTAATATAACAAAATGCATGAAACAGTTTTTTAGCCTACACGGCATTCCAAATAAAATAGTTTGTGATCAAGGTTCTGAATTTACCAGCAACATATTTAAAGAACTATGCAAACAATACAGTATACAGCTACACTTCACATCCTTTCAACAGTCAACCAGTAACTCTCCCGTCGAAAGATTACACTCATCTCTTACCGAAATCTATAGGATCATTTTGATAAAAAGAAAAGAAAATCACTTAGACTTAGAACATGACGAAATTTTAGCCGAAACTATAACCACATATAAGAATGCTATCCAATCTGCAACCAAGCTATCACCATTTGAATTATTTTATGGAAGAACCCAAGAATTTAACAAAAATTTACAATTCAGTAACGAACATGATTACCTTAAAAAACTAAATGAGTACCAAGAAATTCTGTATCCAAAAATTAAAGAAAGAGTTGAAAACATAACCAATAATAGGATAGATAAACGTAACGAAAACCGGGAAGAACCCGAAGAACTAGCTATTAATGATATAATTTATAGAAAAGAATGTCGTAGAAACAAACTTACACCACGTTTTTCGAAGCATGTTGTAAGAAGAGATAACAAAGTAACAGTTTTAACTAACGATTATAGAAAATTGCACAAGTCAAAAATCAAAAAGAAAAAGAAAACACAAATAATAGGACAATAAGGAAATTTATGACAATAAAAAATTTATATATTTTATTCTAAGATAATCGCTGTCACAGCACAAAAACTAGAGACGCAGGAATTAACGGAAAAACAAACAATACTTCCACTTAAAATAGGTACAGCACGAACAATAAGAACTTACTGTAATCTCATACATATAATTAATTTGAAAACATACCAACAAAACATTGAAAAGATTTCCGACTCATTACTAGCCATTGACAAAGACTATAACCTAAAAGACACTATTGAAGTAACAAAAGCAAAATTAAAAGAAGTTGAATATAAGTTAAATGCACTATCACCACAAGTAAGGAGTAAAAGAGGACTGATAAATGGGTTAGGTACAGCTGTCAAGTTCATTACGGGTAACATGGACGCAAACGATGCAGAAAACCTTAATAAACATATAGAAAGACTCACTTCTCAAGAAACTGAATTTCGAAATGAATTAGATAACGAAATAATGCTAAACACACAAATGATTCAGAGATTTGAGAATATAACCAACCATATCAACCAACAACAAAGTAGTATTGAACATTTTCTTAATAAACTAAATGATGAAAGTAGTAACCGCATCCACACAAATGAACAGATTCTTCTCCGTACGCAATATCTTAGCCAAATTAACTATAATATAGATTTACTTAATAATCACATAACAAATATAGCCGAATCAATCGTAATGGCTAAAATAAACATGATTCCCAAATTCATCCTTAACCAGGATGAACTCGATAAAATTCAGGAAATACTTTTAAATCAATCCGTTAAAATAAATTCAACCGAAAACATATATGAAATGTTAGGATTACAAGCTTATTATAATAATACAAACATCATACTTAATGTTCAGATACCTATCCTATCCCACGAAAAGTATTCCCTTCTTCATATTATTCCACTACCTATAAATTCCACTAAAGAAATAGCTATTTCACCATACGCCCTATATAACTCCGAAAATATTCAATACCTCGACGAACCATGTCCCAAAGTAGAAAGCACTTATTATTGCAAAGAGTCTAGACGTCAAGAAAACATGAACCAGTCCACATGTCTAGGCAAACTTCTAACAAACCAACCAGCTACCTGTGCACTGAACGAAGTCGGACCAATATCAAAAATTCTTCAACCAGAACCCAGCTATATTCTACTACTCCAAGCTCCAGATACAGAAATTAATTCATCATGCAGCTATGGACCACACATACTCTCCGGAAATATTCTCATACGCTATGAAAACTGCGATGTAGAAATAAATGGAATCACCTACAGGAACCATCCCTCCGTATTCTGGCAGTAAGTCCACCTTTTACCAACATCACACCAGAAGATCAACGTAAATTTTACCACAGAAAAATTAAACCTCCAAAAATTGCAACAATACAACATGATAAATGAAAACGCCATCAACATCCTCCGAACAAATTTCGAAAATAAACATTCCTATACCTTTGCCTCAATTTTAATCTTAGCAACAATCATCATTTCATTAACAGCTTATACTTTCAGAAAATTAAGTACCAATAAAATAATCCTTCAAAATTCAGCTCCAGCCACATCTCCACAGTATCTCTGGCCGTCGCTTCATTCTAAGGGGGGAGGAGTTACATACCCCACACAGGTCACTCACCCAACACAAGCCGCATAAAGCATCCGGCCCAATTGCGACACATATAATGCTAAATTAGCAAATTAATAAAAGTATCAATTTTGTCAATTAAATATATTTTTTGTAATGTCAATTAGGCAAAATAATAAAAGAGTCAATAATGTCAATTAGGCATACATTCTGTAATGTTAATTAAGCAAAATATTTAAAATATCAGTTTTGTCAATTAAGTAAAATAGATTGTTAAACCAATTTTTATTTTTAAAAGAAACAAATAAAGCAGTTGTAAATTAGCACTCAGTGGAACAAGTTGTATTTTTTTTAACACCCTCCGGTGTCCACGACGTAATTCGCGCGCGAATTACCACCCTAAATGCGTATCCAATCTAAATATAAATTTGAGCGCACTGTATTTTTCAGTGTGTGCATAATTTACAAAAACGCCTTTTAAAAGGAAAAACTCCTCTCTAAATATAAATTAATTGATTAATTTTGATGTGCCTTCAATTTAAATTGGACCACACCCATAAAAATGGCATGGCTGTGTAGACCTAATTTTCACCTTTCATTTGGTACCTATACTTAGGACACGTCCGGTTACATTCCTGGAACACCCTCACATCACTTTATAATATCATAATGTATTTTCATAATATTATTCATAACGTAAATCAACATGTTTACTTCATAAATTCAAGGACAAGATCAAAGTCCAAAAGCTAACAAAAAAGCTGGGCAGCACATAAATATTATATAAGCCGTATGAAAATCATACGAATAGTTCCACCAAGACTTCATCAAGTTCAGTTGTTTCCAGAGTTTTATAAAGTTCAGTTCTAGTTCTAAGTTCTCAGTTTAATTAAGAAGTTCATCTAATAAAGAGTTATTTTAAAATTAAAAGAAATACTTGCGTTTGATTTAGTTGTGGTGTTTTCTTTTGAAAACATAAAATATATTTTTTTAAATAAAAATAAATTGAAAACGAAACTGGCGCAGCCGTTAGCATCTCGAAACATCAATTTAAATGTATCTTACTTTATTTAAAGTTTAATTCGGGATTACAAATCGTCCTTTAACTAAATAAAATAGTTTGCCGGTAAATTAAAATTACAAAACAGTATTATAGGACAATAAAAAAATATATATATAATTCTGTAGCTTACTACTACATTATAATTATTTCTAAATAAAGGTGCAAAATAATAAAAATACTTAAAAATAGTTGATTCGGCAATAACTGCAGTGCTTTTTTTTTTTTTAAAGGACTCAATGCCAAGGGATAAGTCCCTGAATGACTTTCGTCATGGCAAAAAGTTGGGCTATGCCCTTTATTAAAATTAAAAATATATTCTCCCTATGGCCGTCCACTCAAGTTTCTAATAGATACAGGAGCTTCCTCTTCATTCCTTAATCCCGAGTTCACACACCCCGACGATCGTATCACCTGTAACCCAATAACGATTACAACAATTCTCAACAAACATGACCTTAACAAACAAGTCACACTTCCCATTTTCTCAGAATTCAAAACCTCCGGTAAAATAAAATTCTTGTTGTTCAAATTCCACCAGTATTTCGACGGACTTTTAGGCTTAGATGCACTAACAAAATTAGGAGCTAAAGTAGACCTCTGTAACAACATTTTAATCACTAACAACTCAATACTCCCACTTAGATTCAAACCCAATTTCAATTCAGGAAAAATTTTAATACCTTTCAACTCAAAACAGATCGTTAAAGTACCGGTAGATATACGTAATGGTGATATTTACACTAAAACCATTGCCATTGAACCACAGTTGCATATATCCGAAGGATTATACAAAGCAAACGATTGGTTCAGCCTAGTAGAAGTCACAAATAACAGCGATCAGAACAAAATACTTCTAATAGAGCAACCACTTAAAGTTAAACAATACAACCCTTCAGAATTTATCGAAATAAATAATTTTAACATAGAAAACAACGAAAATTTAAATCAAGCAGACATTACCAACCTAATTCGTTCCTCTCACCTCAATTCAGAAGAAAGACATAATCTACTCAAAATCTGTAAATCATATGACGACATATTCTTCAAAGAAGGTACTGCACTTTCTTTTTCAAATAAAGTAAAACACAGAATAACAACCACAGACGATTTACCAATTTATACCATTGCTAAAACAGCCTTTACCGTAGAAAGTGGACACTACGAATATCTCAGAATGCCTTTCGGGTTGAAAAATGCCCCGTCCACATTCCAACGCGTCATGGATAATGTTTTAAAAGACCTAATAGGCAAAATATGTCTCGTATATATAGACGATATAATTGTGTTATCTACGTATCTTCAGGAACATATAGAAAACTTAAAAAGAATATTCGATAGACTCCGTGAATCTAATCTCAAAATTCAAATCGACAAATCAGAATTCCTTCATAAAGAAATATCATTTCTAGGACATATCGTTTCGACTGATGGTATAAAACCAAACCCCGAAAAAATTCAAGCCATCAAGCAATTCCCAATTCCTAAAACCCAAAAAGAAATATAATCATTTCTCGGACTCCTAGGATACTATCGGAAATTTATTAAAGATTTCGCGAAATTGGTAAAACCCATGACAGAATGCCTTAAAAAGGGAAGAACAATAAAATTTACAGAACCTTACATTAAAGCTTTCGAGGATTGTAAAAATATATTAACCAACGACCCCATTCTACAGTACCCGGACTTCACAAAAGACTTTATACTGACTACAGATGCAAGTAATTTCGCCATTGGCGCCATACTCTCCCAAGGTCATATAGGATCAGACAGACCAATTTGCTACGCTAGTCGTACGCTGACTGACACTGAAATCAACTATTCAACTATTGAAAAAGAATTATTGGCCATTGTATGGGCCACAAAATTCCGACCCTACCTTTTCGGAAGAAAGTTCCAAATTGTAACAGATCATAGACCACTTACATGGCTAATGAGCCTTAAAGAGCCTAACTCCAAATTAGTAAGATGGAGATTAAAGTTAGAGGAATTCGACTACGAAATCATCTACAAAAAAGGCAAACTCAATACCAACGCCGACGCCCTTAGTCGAATCAAGCTTAATACTTTAAAACAAGAAGAAATGCATACAAATGACATCATCACACAAGACATTCCTGGAACAACAGTTCATTCGGCTGAAGAAAATCTCAACGATCACATTCCAGTTTCAGAAAGACCAATTAACGAGTTCAATATTCAACTTATTCTTACAAAAGCAAGCAACTCTTCTATGAAAATAGAAGCCCCGTTTAAAAATAAATTAAGGCGTATAATACAAAGACATGAATACACTGAAGAATCAATAATTGAAATATTCAAAAAGTTTTTACCACCAAATAAAACGACAGCTATTTTTACAGATGACGAAACTTTTCGAGTAGTACAATTCGTGTACTCTCAATACTTTTCCAATAACAGACTTTTCAAACTTATTAGATGCACCGAAAAACTGACGGACGTAACAGATAATGACGAACAGGACCAACTGATAAACGATTACCATATAAACAACAATCATCGAGGAATAAACGAAACTCTCATTCATCTAAAGAGAACTTATTTCTTTCCATATATGAAAGCTAAAATTACCCAATCGACCAATAATTGCGAGAAATGTCAAACTCTAAAATACAACAGAAGTCCACAAAAACCCAATTTCGAAAAACCTGAATCCCCAACAAAACCCTTAGATATCCTTCACATAGATGTATATACGATTAACAACAAAAATATGCTCACAATAATAGACAAGTTCTCGAGATTTGCCTCCGCCTATACACTTCTCTCTCGCAATAGTATTAATATAACAAAATGCATGAAACAGTTTTTTAGCCTACACGGCATTCCAAATAAAATAGTTTGTGATCAAGGTTCTGAATTTACCAGCAACATATTTAAAGAACTATGCAAACAATACAGTATACAGCTACACTTCACATCCTTTCAACAGTCAACCAGTAACTCTCCCGTCGAAAGATTACACTCATCTCTTACCGAAATCTATAGGATCATTTTGATAAAAAGAAAAGAAAATCACTTAGACTTAGAACATGACGAAATTTTAGCCGAAACTATAACCACATATAAGAATGCTATCCAATCTGCAACCAAGCTATCACCATTTGAATTATTTTATGGAAGAACCCAAGAATTTAACAAAAATTTACAATTCAGTAACGAACATGATTACCTTAAAAAACTAAATGAGTACCAAGAAATTCTGTATCCAAAAATTAAAGAAAGAGTTGAAAACATAACCAATAATAGGATAGATAAACGTAACGAAAACCGGGAAGAACCCGAAGAACTAGCTATTAATGATATAATTTATAGAAAAGAATGTCGTAGAAACAAACTTACACCACGTTTTTCGAAGCATGTTGTAAGAAGAGATAACAAAGTAACAGTTTTAACTAACGATTATAGAAAATTGCACAAGTCAAAAATCAAAAAGAAAAAGAAAACACAAATAATAGGACAATAAGGAAATTTAAGACAATAAAAAATTTATATATTTTATTCTAAGATAATCGCTGTCACAGCACAAAAACTAGAGACGCAGGAATTAACGGAAAAACAAACAATACTTCCACTTAAAATAGGTACAGCACGAACAATAAGAACTTACTGTAATCTCATACATATAATTAATTTGAAAACATACCAACAAAACATTGAAAAGATTTCCGACTCATTACTAGCCATTGACAAAGACTATAACCTAAAAGACACTATTGAAGTAACAAAAGCAAAATTAAAAGAAGTTGAATATAAGTTAAATGCACTATCACCACAAGTAAGGAGTAAAAGAGGACTGATAAATGGGTTAGGTACAGCTGTCAAGTTCATTACGGGTAACATGGACGCAAACGATGCAGAAAACCTTAATAAACATATAGAAAGACTCACTTCTCAAGAAACTGAATTTCGAAATGAATTAGATAACGAAATAATGCTAAACACACAAATGATTCAGAGATTTGAGAATATAACCAACCATATCAACCAACAACAAAGTAGTATTGAACATTTTCTTAATAAACTAAATGATGAAAGTAGTAACCGCATCCACACAAATGAACAGATTCTTCTCCGTACGCAATATCTTAGCCAAATTAACTATAATATAGATTTACTTAATAATCACATAACAAATATAGCCGAATCAATCGTAATGGCTAAAATAAACATGATTCCCAAATTCATCCTTAACCAGGATGAACTCGATAAAATTCAGGAAATACTTTTAAATCAATCCGTTAAAATAAATTCAACCGAAAACATATATGAAATGTTAGGATTACAAGCTTATTATAATAATACAAACATCATACTTAATGTTCAGATACCTATCCTATCCCACGAAAAGTATTCCCTTCTTCATATTATTCCACTACCTATAAATTCCACTAAAGAAATAGCTATTTCACCATACGCCCTATATAACTCCGAAAATATTCAATACCTCGACGAACCATGTCCCAAAGTAGAAAGCACTTATTATTGCAAAGAGTCTAGACGTCAAGAAAACATGAACCAGTCCACATGTCTAGGCAAACTTCTAACAAACCAACCAGCTACCTGTGCACTGAACGAAGTCGGACCAATATCAAAAATTCTTCAACCAGAACCCAGCTATATTCTACTACTCCAAGCTCCAGATACAGAAATTAATTCATCATGCAGCTATGGACCACACATACTCTCCGGAAATATTCTCATACGCTATGAAAACTGCGATGTAGAAATAAATGGAATCACCTACAGGAACCATCCCTCCGTATTCTGGCAGTAAGTACACCTTTTACCAACATCACACCAGAAGATCAACGTAAATTTTACCACAGAAAAATTAAACCTCCAAAAATTGCAACAATACAACATGATAAATGAAAACGCCATCAACATCCTCCGAACAAATTTCGAAAATAAACATTCCTATACCTTTGCCTCAATTTTAATCTTAGCAACAATCATCATTTCATTAACAGCTTATACTTTCAGAAAATTAAGTACCAATAAAATAATCCTTCAAAATTCAGCTCCAGCCACATCTCCACAGTATCTCTGGCCGTCGCTTCATTCTAAGGGGGGAGGAGTTACATACCCCACACAGGTCACTCACCCAACACAAGCCGCATAAAGCATCCGGCCCAATTGCGACACATATAATGCTAAATTAGCAAATTAATAAAAGTATCAATTTTGTCAATTAAATATATTTTTTGTAATGTCAATTAGGCAAAATAATAAAAGAGTCAATAATGTCAATTAGGCATACATTCTGTAATGTTAATTAAGCAAAATATTTAAAATATCAGTTTTGTCAATTAAGTAAAATAGATTGTTAAACCAATTTTCATTTTTAAAAGAAACAAATAAAGCAGTTGTAAATTAGCACTCAGTGGAACAAGTTGTATTTTTTTTAACACCCTCCGGTGTCCACGACGTAATTCGCGCGCGAATTACCACCCTAAATGCGTATCCAATCTAAATATAAATTTGAGCGCACTGTATTTTTCAGTGTGTGCATAATTTACAAAAACGCCTTTTAAAAGGAAAAACTCCTCTCTAAATATAAATTAATTGATTAATTTTGATGTGCCTTCAATTTAAATTGGACCACACCCATAAAAATGGCATGGCTGTGTAGACCTAATTTTCACCTTTCATTTGGTACCTATACTTAGGACACGTCCGGTTACATTCCTGGAACACCCTCACATCACTTTATAATATCATAATGTATTTTCATAATATTATTCATAACGTAAATCAACATGTTTACTTCATAAATTCAAGGACAAGATCAAAGTCCAAAAGCTAACAAAAAAGCTGGACAGCACATAAATATTATATAAGCCGTATGAAAATCATACGAATAGTTCCACCAAGACTTCATCAAGTTCAGTTGTTTCCAGAGTTTTATAAAGTTCAGTTCTAGTTCTAAGTTCTCAGTTTAATTAAGAAGTTCATCTAATAAAGAGTTATTTTAAAATTAAAAGAAATACTTGCGTTTGATTTAGTTGTGGTGTTTTCTTTTGAAAACATAAAATATATTTTTTTAAATAAAAATAAATTGAAAACGAAACTGGCGCAGCCGTTAGCATCTCGAAACATCAATTTAAATGTATCTTACTTTATTTAAAGTTTAATTCGGGATTACAAATCGTCCTTTAACTAAATAAAATAGTTTGCCGGTAAATTAAAATTACAAAACAGTATTATAGGACAATAAAAAAATATATATATAATTCTGTAGCTTACTACTACATTATAATTATTTCTAAATAAAGGTGCAAAATAATAAAAATACTTAAAAATAGTTGATTCGGCAATAACTGCAGTGCTTTTTTTTTTTTTAAAGGACTCAATGCCAAGGGATAAGTCCCTGAATGACTTTCGTCATGGCAAAAAGTTGGGCTATGCCCTTTATTAAAATTAAAAATTAAAAATTCGAAGGAATGTGAATTACAATCACAATCAATCAATCCTCACGTTTGTAGCCGGTTTCAGATTAATTTCTCAGAATTATCTCTGATTCATTGAAAAAAGCAATACGAAAAAACGAACACGAAACTAAAACGACGCGAGTCCAAATACTTTTATCAGTGAATCATGGTCAGGGAAAACTACAAAAAACCTTGACCAAGAAAATATTACAAAATAAACAACAAATATTATAAATAATACAAAAAATACAATCAGTAATAATTTTATTATATAAAATAATCGTATCCTCTAATGAACACTACGGTCGTCCTTCAGGAAGTTGTAGACAGCTATTTTGAAGGCCTGTAGATTATAAGATTCAGGAAATACGGAGTCGACCAATTAATTCCACATCGAAGTCACTCTCGGATAAAAGGACGATTTGAAGTGTTGGGTTCTACATGAGAACGGTTTTAAGGCAAATCTATGTTGATTAGACCTCGAACGAGTGTTAACGTTGCTGACAAAATGACCTGGGAATAGAGAACGGGTTTCTGAAGAACATCTACCCTTGTAAAATTTGTAGAAAACAGATAAAGCTCCAACATTACGTCTATGCTCCAAAGAATCAAGAGATGAAGTAATGGTTACATCATTTATCAAACGGATAACTCTATTTTGAATTCCATCAAGATGAACCAAATTAGATCTTGGAGGAGCCCCACCCCAAACAAATGAATTAAATTCTAAAATTGGTCTAACATAAGATTTATATAATCTAAATACTTCAGAGGGGCTGAAGTAAAAGTTACAACGTCTTATAAAGCCCAAGCATTGGCTCGCTCTTTTTCATAAATATGTTTCTTCCAGGAAAGTTCACTAGAAACTTCAAACCTAACATCTTTAGTGAAACTGATCTCGTAATAGTGGCACTATTAATTACTGGTGCTACGTAATGTTGAATTGCCTTTTGAGAAAAAAGACAAGACTGGAATTTATTTGGGTTAAATTCCACCCTATTAGATCTTCCCCAATCAAGAATAACTTGAATGTTCGACAGAATTGTCGAAATCATTAATTCACGCGAACCAATCAAGCGAGAATTGCATTTTTTTTGACTAACAAACTCCATTGAAGCCGATAACGTCGTATCATCAGCAAATGAGTGGATATCACATGTTGTAGAAACAACAAGTCATTGATATATATTAAGAATAATGTTGGCGATAAGGATGACCCTTGAGGAACGCCAGCATTGATCTCATGCGAAGATGAGGAAAAACCATTCAATACTACTTTTTATTTGCGGTTCCATAAATAATCCTCAATCCATGTAATGAGAAAGGGGTGTAAGTTGAGCGCACGAATCTTATTAATAAGACAATCATGCCAAACTCTATCAAAAGCCTTAGAAGTATCCAAGGACACAACGCTTGATTCGCCTAGATTTTCAAGGCTTCGCTCCCAACAATGAGTCATGCACGTCATTAGTTCACCTGAAGATCGATTTTTTCGAAATCCATACTGTACATCAGATAAAAGAGCATTCGAATCCAGATAGCTCATTAGTTTGAAATTAATGATAGATTCCATTCTTCTTCTTTATGTCCTGTATCCCCTTATGGGTCCTAGGGCCTATACTACGCCTACGCGCCATCGCGTGCGGTTCCTGGCAATGAGCTTCAGCTCTCTCCAACTCTTCCCCAATTGCCGTGCCTCCTCCTCAACTGTTCTGCGCCATGTATTTCTCGGACGACCCGTTCTTCTACCATCCTGAGATAACGGGTTCCATTGCATTGCGTAGTTTGCTATGGAACTGTCGCCTTTTCGGAGTGTATGACCAATCCACTGCCACTTCCGTCGTTGGATGGTTGTGCCTATTGGTTCCTGACCCGTTCTCTGGTAAAGATGTTCGTTAGAGATACGGTTAGGCCAGAAAACCCTTATGATGTTCCGTAGGCACCTATTTACAAATGTTTGTAATCTTTTTGTGATCGTAGCGGTCACCTTCCAAGTGCTGCACCCATACAACAGCACAGATTCAACATTTGAGCGGAACAGTCGCAGCTTGGTGTTTAAGCTGATCGCATTGCTTCGCCATATCATGGACATCATTCCAAACACCGATTTTGCTTTGCCGATTCGGTTGGCAATGTCCTGTTCGGTTCCACCTTCGGTCGAGACAATACTCCCAAGATATTGGAAACTCTCTACTCTCTCTACCGGCTGTCCAGCAATGTTAACATGAGTAACTGAGTTAGTGCCGAGGTTGATGATTTTGGTTTTGGCAGTATTAATCTTCAAACCCGCAACATTTGCCTCCCTCTCCACATTTGTTGTCATTTGGTGCAGCTCCATAATTCTATGTGAGAGTAAACAAACGTCGTCAGCGTAATCCAGATGTTTGAGTTGAGATGTAAGAGTCCAACGAATTCCTCCGTTTCCAGTAGATAAAGCTGCGCGAAGTACATCGCTAATCACCAACAAAAAAAGTATCGGCGATAGAATGCAACCTTGTCGTACCCCACTTAGGATCTCGAATTCCTCTGATAGCTTTCCTCTATGCAGCACATGACATTTAGAGCCATCATAGGTTGCTTTAATAATAGCTATTAGTTTATCGGGTATACCTCTCCTGCGCAAGGCGAGCCACTGTTGACACTGTCAAACGCCTTCTCAAAATCGATGAACAGCAGGTGCAGTGGTGACCGGAATTCAACGCACTGTTCAATAATGATCCGCAGGGTGTTTATGTGGTCTACACAGGAGGATCCAGTGCGGAAACCTGCTTGTTCGGCATCGAGTGTATCTTCCAGATGTTCCTTAATACGTTCAAGTACTACTTTGGCTATTACTTTTGCAACTGCAGGGAGAACGCAAATGCCTCTCCAGTTTTCGCACTCTATAAGACTACCTTTTTTAGGGAGCTTGACAATCATTCCCTTCTTCCACTCTTCGGGGAAACTTTCTACCTCCCAAGCTCTCTCTACAAGAGGATATAAAAGCTCTGCTGATGTCGTTGGAGCTGCACGCAGAAGCTCTGCGGGTATACCGTCTAGTCCTACCGACTTGTTGTTCTTTAGTGCGTTAATCGCGGTAGCGATCTCGTCTTTACTGGGAGTTGAGGTGCGAATTCGGGAAATTGTTACTTCCGGCATTTCCGCTTGATTTAGGTGCATATCGTTAGCAAATACACGGTTAAGGACCGTAGAGAAATGCTCCTTCCATCGCTTGAGCTGATCCTCATCTGAAACGAGTACGGTACCATCTAGGCCTTTCACCGGATGTTGGCTAGAGCGGTGACCACCTGTCAGCTCTTTGGTGATTCTGTAAACGGTTCTGCTATCGCACCGGCTCGCTGCTTCCTCTGTTTCTGAGGCCAGGTTGTTAATATAGTTACGCTTGTCACGTCTTACACTACGCTGCACTTCTCTCATTTTTCTTCGATACATGGACTCTAGCTCGCTCCTCGCTACTGCTGGGATATCTACAATACGAGCTTTAAGTAGTTTACGTTCTTCAATCCGCCTCCAGGTATCTTCGGTAAGCCACATGCTGTGCCTTGCCTGGCTTCTACCAACAATACTTTCCGCTCCAGATGTGAAAACATTTTTCACAGCCTTCCAATGTTCCTGGATGGTTGTCGGCAGTGAGCTGCTGATTGCTTCCACTCCTTGCGATAAATGATCCCTTAATTGTTGGCGTACTGAGGGGATCTTTAGCCGGTCGATGTTATACCTAGGCATTCGGATGATATCGCGGATTCTATGAACTGATGCAGTACGTAACTGGACAGTAGCTACCATAAGGTGATGATCACGTACCATGTCGGCTCCTCGTCTGTTTCGGACGTCTAACAGACAGCTCCTAAAACGTCTGCTGATCGCCACATGGTCGATTTGGTTGGATGATGATTGCCTGTCAGTTGACACCCAGCTGACCTTGTGGCAAGTCTTATGCTCAAACATGGTGCCTCCTATAACAAGGTTGTTGGTGTTGCAGAAATCAACAAATCTTTCACCATTGTCATTTCGTTCGCCGAGGCCGTGCTTCCCAATCACATGCTTGAGTCCTTCATTGTCGTTGCCAACCTTGGCATTCAAATCCCCCATCACGATGACGATATCTCCGTTCGGCGTTGCGTTGAATACTGCGTTTAGTTGATTGTAGAAGTTGTCCTTTTCATCCTCAGTCGAGGGATTCGTTGGGGCGTAGCACTGTATGATCGTGACGCGCCGTACTCTAGTCCGAAATCTGGCCGATATGATCCTATCACTATGCGGATGCCAGGAAATTAGGCCTCTACGTGCTGTTGGCGTTAGCAGCAGACCCACTCCAGATTCACGAGTACTGCCGGAGGGTTTGCCAGAGTAGAGTAGCACAGTGTTACACGTTGGGGATTGGTACTCTCCCGCGTCGAACCATCTTACTTCACTCACTCCCAGTATGTCCAAATTATATCGAAGAAACTCACGTTCCAGTTGAAGAAATCTGGCATTATGAGGTCCTTCACTTCCAGAGTCAAGGAGCGTCCTCACATTCCAGAAACCAATCTTAGTCCGGGTACAATAGCCAAAAGTCGTCATTATTCGATCATTACTTATCCGAGGCGTTGTGTCAGTTTCAGTAGCGGGTATTTTTCGGTACCGCAGGGTGCTAGCCCACGTTACCTAGACTAGAAACGCTAGACCGTTCGCACTTGCAGTTTTAGCCTACATGTATAAGGATTTATACACATAGTTGCCCGGGGACCACCACGAGGAGGTAGAGCAAGCACTACATCACGAACTTGATTGTTACGCTACTGGCCCAAACCAAGTTTTGAGCAGTCAGTAGTTTCCCGATCAATCGCAATGCAGATCCATTACTTTTGACAAAACTGACAACAGAGCAATAGGGCGGTAGTTAGTAGGTGCAGACTTATCACCTTTTTTCGGGACGGGTTGAATATTAGCTATTTTCCAAATTGACGGAAAAACACCTGTCTTCATTGAGAGATGAAACAATTTGCTAAGCGGATTAGCCAAAGTATGATGACATCTTTTCAATAATAATGGTGGAATACCGTCGGGTCCAGTTGCTTTATTGGGGTCAAGTTCTTTAAGAATTTTGAAAACAACCCGACGACGGAAATAAATTGAAGACATACCTAGGCCTACATTCGGAAGAATTGGTGGACTTTGGTTAGAAAATGGAAGGGTTGACGCACTAGCAAAATGCGAAGCTAAGAGATTGGCTTTCTGAATATCAGTTTTATAAAGAATACCATTATGGAATAAAGTAGGAACAGAAGAAGTCTTTTCTCCAAAGTTTCTTTTAACCATTGCTGCAAATGTCCAAAAGCTTTTAATGTTTGAATCATAATCTAAAATTTTCCGCATGTCATTTGGTCATTTATTATTTTAGACCTGTTAATTATAGCGTTAGCTCTATTTCTGGCTATTCTAAACTTAACAAGGTTTTCTACGGATGGGCAATTAACGTAGTCCAAATGGGCTGATTTTTTACTCGCGACTGCTGACCTGCAGTTATCATTAAACCACTTATTCTTACGAATATTGCTTTTCTTAAAGGAGGAAGGAATGCAATTTTTCATTCCTAGCAGAATGGTTGACGTGATCAGTTGAGATGCTTCATCAGCATTATTGTTGGTAAAGCAGGTTGACCAATCAAATGAGCTAAAAAATTGATTCAGGAGTTTCCAGTTAGCATTTTTGAAGTGCCAGAGTAGCCTTTTACTTGTTGACTCTACATTGGTTGGGGTTATTGAAAATTTGGCTAATACCAGATCGTGGTCGGAAAGACCTAATGGAGCAGATAAATCAATTGAATATTTATCTGGCATAGAAGTTAGAAATAAATCTAATAGGTGAGGTGATTGACCAGATGTATCGGGATACCTTGTTGGCTTATCGACGAGTTGTGTTAGAAGATTGGTATCTGAAAATAGTTCTGCGGATTCACCTGATCGATCTCTGCCATTCGAATATGTCAACCAAGAATCATTATGGACATTAAAATCTCCCAAGACTACTAATTCTGAAGTTGGTGAGGATTCGTAAATCTTGTCAATTGTTTCCGATAAATTATCAAATTCAATAATAGTTTCATCAGGTGACAAATTAGGACTACGATATAGGGAACAAATAAACATTGAATGGTTTGCTATTAAAATTTCAATCCATATCGTATTGAACAATGGATTACATTTCGGAACATTAAAATTTGGAACAGAAAAACAGATATCATCTCTAATAAAGAGAACAACCCCTCGATGCGGAACCAAACAGTCGACACGAGAATACCCCGGACATTGGAAATCATTAGGGGTACCCATAAAAGAAACCAGCGTTTCACATAAGCTAAGAACCGCAGGTTATTCGCGTGAAGATGGGCTACGATGGAGTTAAAATTACCCTTAAAGCCGCGAATATTAGTGAAATGAATTTGATGAATGAATAAGAATTCATTTCACAATGTAAAAAAAAAAAACTAAATACTCGAATAAATATGTTAAATAAATTAAAATAAAAACAATTAAAAATTACAACAAAAAGAAGATTTTTTTAAACGACAACAGCCCAACAGAAAATCGCAACGAATTCGCTTGTAGTACCAGGCCTTACAAACGAAAGAGTCACGAAAAATCAGTGAGCCGATAGGCTTTCCAAAAAATTCAACTTAAATAAATACTTGTACAAAAGTCCAATTTGATCTTGTTAAGAAAGTTGATAGCTTTCTTTAACAAGCTGAGCTACGTTCGGTCTTGTCCAAGATCACGTTTTGTAGTTATCCAAATCAGCAAACATGTATGAATCCAAAATGTATTCTTGAAAAATTCTTTGTGATGTTAATCAAAATAATAAAAAAAGAAACACCAAAATAGTACACTTTTCAACACAACAAAACTGAAGGATTAAAAACACAACTTGTATAAATTTTAAATTAATAAGAAACAAAATTTTTAAATTATTTCAATTAAATTTTTATATTTTTCCTTTATGTTGTGCTGTAATACTATCCACTGACGATGCAGCAGCAGACGATTCAATCGGTGTTTCCCGTTTTAGACGCAAAGTCAGTGATTTTATGCTATGCCAATGTTGTCGTTGGCCTTGATGTAGTTCGTTGCCTTGATGCAGTTCGTTGCCTTCATATTATCAGTTGCACCTTATTTTAAGTTGATCTAAACATTCTCCCCCCGTTGAGTGACTGACTCAACCTATGTCACACGAATCTTAAAATCTGAGGTTTGTTGACGTGGTGTAGGCTGAGGATTTGTTGCGATGTTGTGTGTCGGTTGAGGATTTGTTGCAATGTTGTGTTGGAAGTACTTGATCAACTTCCAAGTGATGAGAAGGATAATAACTACCGTAGATAGTGTGAGTGCAAGGTAGCTGACGACATGATGATGAGTGTTTGATGAATGAAGTCGTTCAGGTAGATTGTCAAAATCTTCATGTAGCAACTTTGACTGGAGATTGGTGAGTTGTTCCCATTTAGAGTCAAAGTGCTCGAAGTTTATTTTTAAAAGAAGGTTTAATGCACTTGGTGAACTAATGGATGATATATTTCCAAATCCAGTATACGATGAATATACACGACTGGAAACTTCCGTGTTCCCTTGGATGTTAATGACGTCATTTTTTAATACGCAGTGCTGACCAATTGTAAGGAATCCTGAACCTATTAATGTTAATTGAATAGTATCGTTTCCGCACACTGCCGTCATTTCGGTGGTAATAGTCGTGGCGAAAATCCATTGGTTGGAACGATATGTTGATGTGAAAGATGTCTTCTCTTCCATACTGCTGAATTTTCAGCTCTGAGAGGTTTTGTTATTCAATGATTGAATTTCACAAGCAAATTTGCCAGATTTTCTAGCAAATTTTAATTGTTTCCTGTCAATCAAATAAATATCTCCAATCGTGGTTGCTGCTGTAAGTTCGCTCTGGCTTAAGGCAACGAATTGGTCACGATGGCCGCTGATTCCGACTATTTCGGAGCTGGGTGTGATCACCACAAGAGTGTTATTGAGTTGTGTTGGAATAGGTTCGATCGCAAACAAGTCGAGAATTTGATGATCGACTAATGGCAATCTTAACTCAAACACCACATGGTCTTTTGTGACAGTAGTCCTTGATAAAATCCTAATAGGTTAGTCTCGGTTATTGGTAGAGCTCGTGTTGGTGACAGATGCCCCTTTATAAAAATAACTTCCTTTGCGAGTTGTTGTGGCGTGAGAATTTGCGGGCTTATTTTTCCGTGGCTGGTGTGTGTCAGAATGTTTATTAATTCTGATTGGATGTGTTGTAGGTCTGTGACTATCGCTGATAGTTGAACGATTAAGACCGTAAACCGTTGTAATCGTCGAAATGGAGTAACTGAGTGGTTGATGTTTTTCAAATTTTCCGTGATCATATGTTGGACGTCAGCTAGGCGTAAAGATGTATCTTTCTCATCCTGCTTAATAATGTTGATTGTAGAGTCGATGACTGATGTTTGATTTTTGAGCAGCTGTAATAGATATTCTTCGTTAGACTTAACCTTGTTGATTGTGTTTAATATTTCATCGGCGTAATTAGAGTCTAGAACGCCAAACAAAGCGTGGGCAACATTTCCAATTATATTCAGTGCTGCTCTTTTTGTTCGAATTAATGATAACAAACCGTCCTCTTGATTTAACTGACTGCGAGCCCTTTCAAAATATTCGATCTGTGAGTGGCATGAAATGTCTGATGTTGGTTTAGGCACAATTTTTTCAAAGCTTGAATTCCATCTGAACATGAACTGAACATGATGCATGAACTTGATGATGAAATGGCGCCATGTCGTAGTACACAATGATTTTCCAAACACCAGTTGATAGCCGGGCAGTACCTATTCCTTCGAAGTAAATCCCGGGGTTTGCCTCAAAATTTGATATCAGAATTTGAGAGGACAATGCCAACGGTAAAAAGAATAGTGTAATCAGCATTGCAGTGAGTGATGGGCCGCTGGTCACTAATCTCCTTTTCTTGACTCCCTTATCTTGGTCTGACGCGTGCCGTTTCGGATTCGGTGTCTCCATTGTTGGTAGCCTTAAATTTGTTGTGTCTTATTCGGTAAATAAAGGGGCCAATCTATGTATTGGTCGCTTGAGTGTACCCGACTTTGTCTTACCATCAACCACTCGAACAATGTCATCATCTTCCTTGTAAACTCTATTGATTCGTCCAAGAGGTCGTTGTAGGACTGGTACGTTGTCTTCTTTTAGAATTACCAACGTGCCTTCTTTCACATTCATTGATGAGTGCTTCCATTTAGATCTCGATTGAAGTTCGTGCAGATATTCTTCATGCCATCTTTTCCAGAATGTGTGTTTTAATTCTGACACAAGTTTCCATCTAGTGTTTAATGATGTTTTGTTCGCTGAATATCTTGAGTCGACTGGCGTAGTTAAAGGCTCACCGATGATGAAATGACCTGGTGTAAGAGTTCCTAAGTCATTTGGATTTGATGATAATGATGTGAATGGTCGAGAATTCAAGATTGCCTCTATTTCTATTACTAGCGTTTCTAATTCTTTATATGTCAATGATGAAGTTGACACATTTCGAAGCAGATGATACTTTGCGGATTTTACAGCTGCTTCCCATAGTCCACCAAAATGTGGGGCTCTGGGTGGAATGAATTTGAATTCGATTCCCTTATTACTGCATGATTTGATGATCCTTTCTTTTGAGTTGTTCGAAAAAATGGCTTCTTGCAGCTCAACCAGTTGATTTCTTGCACCAACAAAGTTCGTTGCATTGTCGGAGTATAACGTTTTGCACCTTCCCCTACGACTAATGAATCGTTTCAGAGCTCCGATGAAGGCTTCGGTAGTTAGGTCTGACACGATTTCCATGTGAACGGCCTTTGTGGCAAAACAGCAAAAAACTACAATGTAAGCCTTATGTGGTCTTTTTCCTCGGGTTTTATGATGTACCCAATTGGGACCACAATAATCTACGCCTGATATCAAAAATGGGCGTGATTCTGTCACTCGATCAGCTGGTAGATTGCCCATGATTTGAGTAAACAATTTTGGTTTTGCCTTTGTACAGCGGACACAGTTCTGCACAATGTTGCGTGCTACTGTTTTTCCTCTTAATATCCAAAATTGTTGTCGAGAGATGGCTATTAAAGCTTTCGGGGCGCAGTGTTGGTTTTCTTCATGAATCATTTTTAAAATGAGTTTGGTCAACGGGTCATTATATGATAAAATGATTGGATGCTTGGCATCGAACGGCAATGTTGACGCTTCCAGTCGACCTCCCACACGAATGATTTGTTGATCGTCTAGCAGAGGGCAGAGACTTGCAAGCTGGTTTGATGTACCCACGTGCTTATGTCTTTGCAGTTCCTTGATTTCCTCCTTGAAATCAGAGATTTGAATAGCCTTTATTATGATTGTCAATGATTTCTCCATTTCCTGCGCGCCTAAAGATTTGTGACTTGGCCTTTCCGCCTTTCCCCTTTTGAGATTTGCACTGAAGCGAAGCACATATCCTACCGTATGTTTTAGGAATCTACACGAGTTTCTGTGGTTTATTCCATAAATTAATGCTTCCAATGATGCTGAAGCTGGTACTGCTGCTGCCACGGTTGATTGCCCCTTTCTTTCGATGTCATTTGGTATGTCAAACGTCTTTACTTCTTTGTTTAGCCAAAATTCATTGGTTCCATGTAGAAATAGTGGTCCGAAAAACCATATGGAGCAGGAACTGAATTTTTCCGGATTAATACCACGGGAATGATTTGGATGAAATATGGTGCCATTGAACAGTGTGTGAAAGTTCTTGAATTCTGCTTACCCGATTTGCCACGAACGTGTGTATCGATGAAGTTGATGACTTGATCCAGGATAAAACAATTTCCGAGTCAGACCACAGAAATATGAGGATGTCTTGGTATTTAAGATCCTGCTTCACTCTTTCTGTTAGTTCGGCTCCCAATAATGCTGCGCATAATTCTAATCGAGGCAGTGTTTGTTTCTTCAAAGGAGCTATTCTTGATTTCGCGCATAGCAATCTTGAGGTTGTAAAGGGTGTTTTTTTGGGAGGTTTGTTTTTCCGATAGATGTCGTTTTATTTTATGACAGTTGTTTTGACAGCTCAAAGTGGCATTTCTACTCAGTATTGTTTGGCAAATCATTATGAAAAAAAAAAAAAAAAAAAAAAAAAAAAAAAAAAATGACATTTGTGAAAAATAGTCGTGGTAGCCATATGCCAGAAATTGTGTTTAAATGTTAAATGCCAAAAAATTATCTACCAAATAAAAAAAAATTTTGGTCATTTCATAATTTTATATGTGTTTTATTCAAAAAAAAAATCGGCAACCTCTTAAAAAAACACGTTATATCTAACGGGTGTTTTTTTAAGAAAACACGTTATATCTAACGGGTGTTTTTTTAAGAAAACACGTTATATCTAACGGGTGTTTTTTTAAGAGGTTGCCGATTTTTTTTTTGAATAAAACACATATAAAATTATGAAATGACCAAAATTTTTTTTTATTTGGTAGATAATTTTTTGGCATTTAACATTTAAACACAATTTCTGGCATATGGCTACCACGACTATTTTTCACAAATGTCATTTTTTTTTTTTTTTTTTTTTTTTTTTTTTCATAATGATTTGCCAAACAATACTGAGTAGAAATGCCACTTTGAGCTGTCAAAACAACTGTCATAAAATAAAACGACATCTATCGGAAAAACAAACCTCCTAAAAAAACACCCGTTAGTTCTGTCCTTGTAACTTGCTCGCACATAAACAGCTGCTCCATATGCCTTTTCTGAAGCATCAGAAAAGGTATGTAGTTGAATAGAAGTCGGCACCTTTGCGTTGAAAACGTGTCTTTGCACTTTCCAAGTATTCAGTGCTAATACACATTTCATAAAACGCGTCCATTCTTGTTGCTCTTGATGTGGCAATTTTTCATCCCAGGTGTATTTTTGCTGCCATAGGTCCTGCATAAATATCTTTGCTGATACTGTCACTGGGCCAAAAATTCCCAAAGGATCGAAAATTCTTGCTAGATCTGAAGATACTACACGCTTAGTGATGGATTAACCTGGTGATGCTTGTGCTCGGCCGCACAGTTCATCAGTTTTTGGTACCCAAATGATTCCCAATGTTTTTGTGGCCTTGCTTGATGAGTCATCCAAATCTAAATTGATTTCTTGATCCTTTATTGGTATGTCTGCCAGCAGCTTTGGATGATTAGCGCACCATTTCCTGAGCTTGAATCCAGCCTCATAAAGAATCGTAGTCGGTTGTTTTTGGGTGTGAAGCGCCTTGTTGATGTCGTTATTACCACTTAAGCAATGGTCTACATAAAAATCGTCATGTAATGTTGATGCTGCTTGTGGGTATTTATGCATGTTTTGTTTCGCCAGATGCTGGAGGCGTTTCGTTGCAAGATATGGAGCTGATGTTGTTCCGTACGTGACGGTTTTGAGACGATAAAATTGCATGAATTTGGTTGGATCCTTTCGCCACACTATGAGTTGGTGAGCGGTGTCTTCTTCATGCATGCGAATTTGCCAATACATCTTTCCAATATCAGCTGTGAAAACAAAACGATGTGTTCTAAAGCGCAGTAGAATTGAAAAGAGATCGCTTTGAACTGTTGGACCCTTATGCAAATTGTCGTTCAATGCCAATCCACTGGATGTTTTGGCCGATGCGTCAAATACCACTCTCAATTTAGTAGTACTGCTGTCGGGCTTCACAACGCAATGGTGAGGAATAACATAATTGATATCTGGAACATCTGATGGACGTAACCTTTCCATGTGTCCCAGAGCTTCGTATTCGTCCATGAATTTGACGTACTCTGAGCGTAAAGTTGTGTCCCTTTGCAAGCGTTTTTCCATTGCCAAGAATCGATTTATAGCCATGTCTCGAGATTTTCCTAGAGCTATTGGATTCTCAGAAAAGGGCAGATGTACAATGAAGCGACCCTCCTTGTCCTGTTTTATGTTGTTCAAAAAATGATTTTCGCACCACTTTTCTGATGGAGTCATGACCTTTGTTGTCTCGCTGAAATCGTCCAGTCTCCAGAATTTTGCCGAGATTTCTGAGGTTCTTTCGTCTTCTTGAGTAGAAACAGCACATGTTGCAGTAACCGATGTGGCAGTTTCTGTTTTGCCAATAACAATCCACCCAAGAACTGTATTTTGTAGTAGAGGTAAGGTCTTTCCTATGTTCAGCTGTTGTGGGCGGAGTAAGTTGTGGTAAAACTCTGCTCCAATTAAAAGATCAATTTTTCCAGATTTGAAAAATTCGGGATCGGCCAGTGTAATGTTATTTGGTGTGTCCCAATTAGTGACATCTAAATCTCGCGATGGTTGCGCTGAGATTATTTGCGGCGGACGAAAGCTTCGATTCTTGTTGAGAAACTTCCTGCTGATGACTTCAACTTAAGGTTAACTCGGGATTTCGAACTTCCAGTACGTATTCCTTCAATAGATAAGTGGGATCGGGTCGTGGTCAATGATAATTTGTTGATTAATCTCTCTGTCACCAAATTGACTTGTGAGCCAGAGTCGAGTACCGCACGTGCTTCGCCGGCTTGCCCATTATTCGCCACTATTATCACCTTAGCGGTTGCTAACAGAACGTATTTCTGACTTCCCTTTGCATGGTTTATTGTTGCCACAGTTGCAGGTGTTCACTAATTCACCTTTAGTTTAAGAAACTGGTCACATGAGAATAACGGGTGAACTTTCTTTCCGCATGACAAACAGAGGCTGTTGGCTTCATGTGTTGATGCTGCTGATGTGCAAACCTTTGTTGATGGTTCGATAGGTGGGTCGATTCATTTTTTTGATAAGGAAGTGAATCAACAGCGGATCCCATGAACTTGTTTCGATGCTTAAATTGTTTAATGCAAGTAAGCACTCCTTCGTAGTATCATGCAGATGTTTGACCGCTGCTGCAGATGATGTTCCTGCTGGCTGGTCCACAAGTTTTTTGATTAGTGTTGATGCCAATATTCTTGTGTTATTATACCGCTCCTCTAAAAGCTTCCAGGCTGCTACATCATTTTCTTCTGTGGTTGAAAAATGACTGACGAGACTTGCTGCTTCGCCAACCAATTGTGTCTTGAGGTGCCACATTTTCTCCACATTTGAGAGTGGCTGTTTGTGAACCAACTCTGAGAAAATGTCGTGGAATTGATTCCATTTTAGATAATCCCCATCGAATATTGGGATTTTTACCGTTGGGATTGGTAAAGACTTTCGTGTTGATTGATGATGTTGATTAGATGGGAACGCTGGTTCAATACGCATTAGAGTGATATCGGTGAGATTCTGATGCACTCTTTGCTCCAGATCTTCAAGTATTTTCATATCGTATCCTAATGACGATGGGTTGGATGATTGCTCCCAAATGTTATCATCGACTGCAGTTATGTCTTGCCAAAGTTCATTAATGAAATTCACCTTCAGGTCGTAATATTGTTCGGATTGTTGCTCCAAGACCAAAATATTTGAAAGTCTGTCATCCAGTATTGCCATCTTTCGATGTGCTTTTCGAATTAAGCCATCTATTTTTGAAATAGAAGCTTCTTCAATATGTTTGGCTTTGGTATTGTTAACGTCTTCTTTGACGCTGTGATCGATGCTGTCGTCGACGCTATCATCGACGGCACTTGCTTCCAAAGTTTTGATTTCTTGTTGAAAACGTTTCGTATAGTTGTTGCATAATGTTTTCGTTTGGATAAAGTAGTCTTCTATAAAGTACGCGTGTTGGCGGTTTTCCAGTTTACGGAGCTCTGTGTCATTTGCCTCGAATTTAGCAATGATTGATTGTAGCTGGCTGAGTTGCTTGTAATATTTTATAGTTTTCCGCTCGTCGGAATCCTTCTTGAAGTTTCGAATTATTCTCTCAATCTCTTCACCAAGTTGAGACTGCTGGTTGAATAAATCGTCCATGATGTAAATTGTGCGAGTGTATCCAACGATGAATATGTCCAATGAGGCTCCTTGCAGAAGCGCAAACCGTGATATCCAGATCACGTCGGTGTCACCAAAATGTAGCTTACTACAGGTCTTGATTAGGTACAAACCAAATCAATGTAGGTTGATACAGAGTGTAGCTTACTATTGGTCTTGATTAGGTGCAAACCAAATCAATGATACCAAATTGTAGATTCTGATTAAGTACAGACAAAATCAGATAGCAGCGTAAGTACAGGTACTTTAACCAGTACTTCCCAAAAATGAAATCAATACACACGAGGTTGAGTTTGATCTGATTTATTGATTATAAATTTGGTGCTTTTATATATAATTATTGCTTATAAGACAAAATTAATACTATACAATTATATTTTAACAAATAAAAAAATGTGTGTACCTAAGCATACGTGCACATGTAACATAAGTAATTATTTCTAAATAAAGGTGCAAAATAATAAAAATACTTAAAATAGTTGATTCGGCAATAACTGCAGTACTTGCTGTTGTGCTGTAATATTATCCACTGACGATGCAGCTGCAGACGATTCAATTGGTGTTTTCCGTTGTAGAAGCAAAGTCATTGATTTTATGCTATGTCAATGTTGTCGTTGGCCTTGATGTAGTTCGTTGCCTTGATGCAGTTCGTTGCCTTTATATTATCAGTTGCACCTGATTTTATGTTGATTTAAACAAATTCAGTGAAAAACATAGTGAATCCAGATCTGTAAAAGACAATTTCACAAAATCTCGTAGAGGGAATGTTTAACTGTAAAAACAATTAAATCGAACGTTTTTTAATGCTACCAGAGGAAATAAATCTTCAAAAGGGAGCAGATGCACCACAAGTAGAAGAACCAAACGTAGAACAAAACTCACAAAGTTGGATAGACGACGAAGCAACAGCTGATTTTCAAGCGAACCAATAGAATATAATTCTAGCAATAATGCAGCATCATTACTAGCTAAATTTTGCGAAAAAATTCCACCAAATGCTAGTTCGATTATATTTAATCATAACATAAAAACTTTAAGTGAAGCTTTTTATAAACTAGAAGCTTGTCATTGGACAAAGGAAGAAAATAATAATAATAATGATAGAAATTTTCGAAGTTTTAGAAATAACAATAATAATTTTAACGACAAAAATTATAAAAAAAATAATAACTTTAATACAAATCAAAGAAACAATAGAGATTATAAAAACCAACCAAGAAATTCAAATAACAATAGGAATTTCAATGACAAATGTCAGAACTTTTATATTTAGAAACAATAATCAATATATAATAGGAACCAAAATCTCAACAGACCATTACCCTGCTAAGATATTCATATTCTTAATAAAAAACTTAGATTTTTAATAGACACATCTACATCTATTTTAAAAGAAAATATATTTCCAAGACATTTTGAAAGTAAATTAGACAAACCAATTACAATTAAGGCAATGTATAATAAAAAACAAATAAATACTAAAATAATTTTACCATTACCAATCGAATTAAAAAAAAAGAATCAACCATGGAATTTTTAATTACTCCAATTACCAACAGTTCATTTGACGGAATTTTAGGAAATAATATCCCTATACCATTAGAATCCGAAATATCATATTATACTCATACATTCAAGATTAAAAATACTATTATCCCATTGCTCACAAAACCCAAGGAATACCCTTTAGATAGGTACATTCAAGAGCTATCAAATACACAAATAAATTTATGTGGTATTGATTTAGCTTTACAAGATTTAACTAACAAATTAACTAAACCTTATATGAACAGAGAAGAAAAGATAGTTCTGAATCAAATATTAAAAAATAATAAACGATTATTCTATAGAGAAGGAGACATTTTAACTAACGTAAATGAAGTAACGCATAAAATTGAAACTAAAAGTGATAAACCAATATATTCACGTCAATATAGATATCCAGAAGTACATATAAAAGAAGTCGATAAACAAATAATTGAAATGCTAGAACAAGGCATAATAAAAGAAAGCAACAGTCCATACAATGCTCTTATCTGGGTCGTTCCCAAAAAGATAGACAATTCAGGACTTAAGAAATGGCGAATTGTTATAGATTATAGAAAACTTAACAAGATAACCGTGGAAGACAAGTTTCCTATTCCAAACATTGAAGACATTTTTAGTAAATTGGGAAGAGCCCAATATTTTACCACTCTTGATTTAGCGAAAGGCTTCCACCAGATATTGGTGAATCCTAAAGACAAGCACAAAATGCTTGCTCAACAGCAAATGGTCATTACGAATTTAATCGGATGCCATTTGGACTAAAAAATTCAGCGAATGATTAATCACGTATTAGAAGGACTTGTAGGAAAAATATGTGTTGTCTATTTGGATGATATTCTCATATTCAGTACATCATTAAAGGAACATATTTGCTCAATTAATAAAGTATTTTAAAAACTTAACCAGCATTACATTACATTACATTTATTGATCAAGATCGATAAAGAAAGCAAGATCTTAAAAAGAACAAATTGGTAATTTGAAAAACAAGAATATCAACAAAAGTGGAGTAGATTTACCAAAGCGGAAACAATCTCCAATTTATAATCGCAGAGTTTGGTGCTGTTGGATAATTAAAACGACAAGATCATCACACTGAATCAACAAAAGAAGTCAAATAAAATCCTAACGACGAAAATTGCTGAACTCGAACAGCGGTTACAGGCGTTTTCAAATATTGTTCATCAAGCGTGGATACTGCTGATAGCAATACCATCAAAACAAAGACATCATATCGTAACGTTACCAAAGAATCAGACACAAAAAAGCAGTTACGTTAAAAAGTATTGTTATTCAAGTTATTATTTTATTTGAGTAGTTTTTAAAAGTAGAAGTTTTATTGACTTTCTGTCTCAGTAGCTGTGCGTGCCTTTTTCGTTTGTTAGGCCTTGTCCTACAAACGAATAAGTAACGTTTTCACTGTTGAGTGGTTGGTTCGTAGAAATTCTTCTTATTATTGGTATTTATAATATTTTTTTATTTTTTATTTTATTATTATCTTATTTTGAAAATAAACGTTTTCATCATCTTGACGGGTTCGGTATTTTTAATTTGTAAAATGAACTCTTATTTTGAAATTCATTAAACAAATATTCGCGGCATTAAAAGTAATTTCAACTCGATCGTAGCACATCTTGACGCGAATAAACCTGCGGTTCTAAGTTTATGTGAAACGCAGGCCTCTTATATGGGTACCCCAAATGATTTTCAATGTCAGGGGTATTCTCGTGTCGACTGTTTGGTTCCTCATCGTGGGGTTATTTTATTTATACGAGAAGACATCAGTTTTAGTGTACCTAATTTTAATATTCCAAACAGTAATCCAATGTTCAATACGATATGGATAGAAATTGTAATTTCAAACCATTCGATATTTATTTGTTCCCTTTATCGTAGTCCTAATTTGTCACCTGATGACACTAATATTGAGTTTAGTTACTTATCAGACACAATAGACAAGATTTACCAATCATCACCAACATCAGAATTGGTAGTCTTGGGTGATTTTAATGTCCACAATGATTCATGGTTGACCTATTCGAATGGTAGAGATCGATCAGGTGAAACCGCTGAACTATTTTCAAATGTTAATCCTTTCACCCAACTCGTTGATAAGCCAACTAGGTATCCCGATACTACTGGTCAATCACCTCACCTTTTAGATTTATTTCTTACAACTATGCCTGATAAATATTCTATTGATGTATCTGCTCCATTAGGTCTTTCTGACCATGCTTTGATAGTAGCCAAATTTTCAATATCACCAGCCCTTATAGAGACTACAAGTAAAAGGCTACTCTGGCATTATAAAAATGCTAACTGGGAGCTCCTGAACCAATTTTATAGATCATTTGATTGGTCAACCTGTTTTTCCAGCAATAATGCTGATGAAGCATCACAACTTATCACGTCAACCATTTTGCTAGGAATGAAAAATTGCATTCCTTCTTCATTTAAAAAGAAAAATACTCATAAAAATAAATGGTTTAACGAACATTGCAGGTCAGCAGTCGCGTGTAAAAAAGCAGCCCATTTGGACTACGTTAATTGCACTTCTGAAGAAAACCTTGTTAAGTTTCGATTAGCTAGAAACAGATCAAACGCTATATTGAAAAGGTCCAAAATAATATATGACCTTAAGATTCGAGATAGCATGCGAAAAATTTTGGATTCTGATTCAAATAGTCGAAGCTTTTGGTCGTTTGCTGCATTGGTTAAAAGAAACTTTGCAGACAATACTTCGTCTATTCCTTCTTTATTTCATAATGGTATTCATTATAGAACTAATATTGAGAAAGCTAATCTCTAGGCCCAGGTATGTCTAAAATCTATTTTCGGAAACGGGTTGTTTCAAAGATTCTGAAAGAACTTGACCCCAATAAAGCGACTGGCCCCGACGGTATTCCGCCATTAGTATTGAAAAGTTGTCATCTTACTTTGGCAAAACCGCTTAGCAAATTGTTTCATCTCTCAATGAAGACAGGTGTTTTTCCGTCAATTTGGAAAATAGCTAATATTCAACCCGTCCCGAAAAAAGGTGATAAATCGGCACCTACGAACTACCGACCTATTGCTTTGTTGTCGGTTCTATCGAAGGTAATGGAATCTATCGTTAATTTCAGACTAATGAACTATCTGGATTCGAATTTTCTTTTATCCGATGTGCAGTATGGATTTCGTAAAAATCGATCTTCAGGCGAACTAATGACGTGCATGACTCATTGTTTGGAGCGAAGCATTGAAAACCTAGGTGAATCAAGCGTTGTTTCCTTAGATATTGCTAAAGCTTTTGATAGAGTATGGCATGATTGTCTTATTAATAAGATTCGTGCGCTGAATTTACACTCCTCTCTCATTACATGGATTGAGAATTATTTATGGAACCGTAAAATAAAAGTTGTATTAAATGGTATATCTTCAGATTCTCATGGGATCAATGCTGGCGTGCCACAAGGATCATCCTTGTCTCCCACGCTCTTCTTGATATATATCAACGACCTGTTGTCTTCTACAACCTGTGATATCCATTCATTTGCTGATGATACAACTCTATCGGCCTCCATTGAGTTTGACAATCAAAAAGAATGCAATTCTCGCTTGAATGGTTCGCGTGAATTAATGAATTTGACTATTCTGTCTAATATTCAAATCATTCTTGATTGGGGAATTTCTAACAGAGTAGAATTTAACCCAAATAAATTCCAGTCTTGCCTTTTTTCTCAGAAGACAACTCAACATTATGTTCCTCCTGTTATTAATGGTACCTCTATTGCGAGATCTGATTCACTTAAGTTGTTAGGTTTAAAAGTATCAAGTGATCTTTCCTGGAAAGAACATATTTATGAAATTTCAAAAAGAGCTAGCCAATGTTTAGGCTTCATAAGACGTTGTAACTTCTACTTCACTCCCTCTGAAGTGTTAAGATTATATAAATCTTATGTTAGACCAATTTTAGAATTTAATTCATATGTGTGGGGTGGTGCTCCAAGATCGCATTTGGTTCATCTTGATGGTGTTCAGAATAGAGTTATCCGTTTGATAAACGATGTAGCTATTACTTCGTCTCTTGATACTTTGGAGCACAGACGAAATGTAGGAGCTTTATCTGTTGGACTCGCGTCGTTCTACATTTGTGTTCGTTTTTCGTATTGCTTTTCCAATGAATCAGGGAGAATTCTGAGAAAATAAATTGAAACCGGCTACAAACGTGAGGAATGTGATATATTGTAAATCACATTCTTTCGATTTTATTTTATTTTGAATTTAATAAAGGGCTTAGCCCAACTTATTGCCGTGACGTAAGTCATTCAGGGAGTCATCCCTTGGCAATAAGTCTCTATATAAAAAAAATAAAAAAAATACTAACAGATAAATGTAAATTTCTTAACAAAGAAACAAAATATTTAGGGTACGTAATTACTACAAACCAGAAAAAATAACAGCAATTGAAAAGATACCCATTCCTTGTACTAAGGTGACCAACTATTTTTTGTTCAAAAAGAGTACACTTTGCAAGTATTTCATAGGTGAAAAAACTATTTTTTGTTAAAAAAGAGTACACTTGTACACGAGTATAGTTGGTCACCTTATTGTACAACAAAACAAATAACAACAAAAAAATCTAGGTCTAACAGGTTATTACAGAAAGTTTATTAAAGATTATTGAAAGGTAGCAGTCCTATGACCAAATATCTCAAGAAAGGAGCAGAATATATAACAGCTTTTGAAGAACTTAAATTACTCATATCGAATGACCCCGTTCTAAAATATCCTGACTATACAAAAGAATTCGTGCTAACAACTGATGCATCAAATTATGCAATCGGATCCGTTCTTTCACAATCAAATCACCCATTATGCTATGCATCTCGCACACTCAATGAACATGAACGTGGATATAGAGGATATTGAAAAAGAGTTATTAAGTATTTGGTTAACAAAATATTTCAGATCATATCTTTACGGTCGCAAATTTAAAATACAAAATGACCATAGACCTTTAGTTTCGTTCAGTAACCTTAAAGAACCAAACTCAAAACTCCAAAGATGAAAAATTAGTTTAAATGAATATGATTTTGATATCGAATATTTAAAAGGAAAAGAAAATTGCGTAGCAGATTATCTTAGAAGACTTGAAGTAAACGCAATCAATGGAAATGAAGATTCATCGTTAGCCACAAATCATAGTGGAATAGAAGAAAGAAATGATCACATAGGAATTTCAGATTTACCTACAAATATTTTACATAGAAGTTATAGAGTCAGAAGATGAAGGTAAAAATATAAAATATCTATATAAAGGTATAAGAAGACTCACTATTAAATCAAAATATGTACGCGAATATTTTACTGAAGCATTAAGGGAATTGTTACCCGATCACGGAAAGGTAGCAGTATATTGTCCAAGTGATACTTTATTTTGCAAAATTCAGGAAAAATATGTTGAGCTTTACAGCAATCAGAGTAAACTAATATTACTAAGATGCATTACTCTTTTAAAAGATTTAAGTAATACAAATGGTGCGTTGAATCACATTCAAAGGATTCATGAACAATTTAATCACAGAGGAATACAAGAAACATATCTTGAAATTAAAAGTGAATATTATTTTCCAAAATTAAGAGAATTAATTAGAAGATACATTAACAGTTGTACTCTATGTCAAACAGCAAAACATGATAGAAGTCCAGAAAAAATAAAATTTGAAATAAGCAAAACTGCACTTAAGCCAAACGAGCTTATACAGATGGACATTTATTTTCCAAGTAAAGATATTTACGTTTTAACAATTATAGACAAAAATTTGACAGCCTTTCCCCTAGCTAGTAGAAACACTCATAAAATTATCGAGCAACTTAAGCTTAGAAATTTTATATTGGGCAAACCCCAAGAAATAGTATGCGATAATGAATTTAAAGAATATTGCAATGAAGAAGGAATTAAAATAAAACTCATAACCCCAAATCATAAGACGGGAAACTCAGATGTAGAAAGAGTGCATGGTACACTTAATGAACATATTAGAATATATAAAGCACAAGAAGAGAAAAAGAACATATTAAACTTGAGAGAAAAAGTAATAAAAGCAGTTAGTATATATTTATAATTGTACAATCCATTCAACAATATTAAGAAAACCTATAGATTTTATTCAAAACAAAATAAAAGTAGAAGAAGTAGAAGAGATAGAAGATAATATCGTTACGAAATTCAGGCTTTCGAGTTCGTAAAGGATTTTGCAAATAAAACACAACACAAGTTAATTAATTTACAAATAACAACTTTAATGACAAACAATAAAATTAACACAAGTTCACAAATTATAATGGTGATTACTTTAAATGTACACAAGAACACTTATGATACTAGTACTTCACAATAATTCTCTTAGGTTCTGGCTTTATCACTTTACAAGAACTTATACAACTGCACTGGTTAAATTCCAAACAACTAATAATCCTACTTTGGCTTAACGCCTCTATTTATACTCAATTAAAAACTAGACAGAAATATCGAGTATAAACCAGAAAATTGTATCCTTAATCTCTTATTTACAACTAACGATACTTATATGTAATGAGTCATCTTCCAAAAATAGACAACATGTTCGAGCATGTTCTTTAACAAAAACCGGTTTGACTACTTGTTTGACCAATACACAATGATTCAAACTTGGAGGCGGTTACATTTCAAATTTCAAATAATCTAATAGTCTTAGAACATGAGAGTGCCTTTTTTTTAGTACGCAGTATTTTCTTAGTTTTAGATTGGAACCTTATTCTGCACTACTGACTATTTGCTTATTTTAAGTATGCAGTTTTTACATTCCAATTTATCTTAGGATTCTAATTCTATTATATACGCTACTAACTACTTTTCGTAACATTACCCCCACCTTAATTCTGTTCGTCCTGAACAGATTCAGCACTCCTTCTGTTGTTGTACCTTGTCAATCTGTCAATGTGAACAACTTTCATTTTACATCTGGGGCTTTGTTGAATCCGATATACGACATCATTAATCCTCTTAATGATCTTATAAGGTCCTTCCCAACTCTGCTGTAGTTTTGGAGATTTACCTTTTCTTCTCTTGGGATTGTAAAGCCAGACCAAATCTCCTTCCTGAAATCCACCACAGTTTGCTCGCAAGTCATATCGCGTTTTCATCCGGTTGCTGGCATATACTATGTTGCTCCTTACTGCAGCATGAACAGCGGTCATCCTCTGCCTTAGATCACTAACGTAGTTCTCCTTTGTTGTCGGCTCTACTGGTGGTGATCCAAATTTGATGTTGCATGGTAGACGAAGTTCTTTCCCAAATACAACCATTGCTGGTGAGTTTTTAGTTGTGTTGTGGACAGCGCTACGATAACCCATCATAAACAACGGTATACAACGATCCCATTCATCTTGGTTGGCATTAACTTCTTTTCGCAGATGCTCTTCCAGCGTCCTGTTGAACCTTTCGACCATTCCGTCTGACTGTGGATGTAACGGAGTAGTCCTCGTTTTCTTGATGTTGAGTACTTGGCACACCCTTGATCGGAATGTAATTCCAGTAGTACTCCAAATCTGCAGATCCAATTGTCCACGAATGCCCTAGCCACCGTGCTAGCTTTCTGGTTTGCGATGGGATATGCTTCTGCCCATTTACTGAAGTAATCAATGCACACAAGTATATAGCGATTTCCATCTATTGTTTCTGGGAATGGACCAGCTATGTCCATTGCCACCCGCTCAAATGGTGCTCCAACATTGTACTGTTGCATTTTTCCTCTGGTTTTTGGTTGTGGTCCTTTGCTTGCGGCACATGTATCTCTGCGGAAATTGACCCAATAGAAGCGATTCCTTACTTTATCTAGCGTCTTATTAACGCCCAATTGTGCTCCTGATGAACCACTATGTAATTCTTGCAGGACTTCTTTGAGTCGATTTGTTGGTAGCACAATCTGTGATTTTGTGCTTTGACCATCAGCCGATTCCCATTGCCTTACCAGTAGTCCATCTTCAAATCTCAATGACTTCCATTGAGCCCAGTAACTTTTTACTGTAGAACTTGCTGTTGCAATCACGTGCCACGCCGGTATTTCACCTTGCTCCATCCATTGAAATATTGGAGCAATCGAATCATCGCGCACTTGTTCCTCCCTTAGCTGCTCTTTTGTCCAGCGATCTTCAACTTGTAGTCTTATTTGTGCAACTACTTCAGAGCACTTGCCTTGTACAGTGTTTGCATTGCGGTGCACAAGGTCTTCTGGATAACGCGTCGGCATTATTGTGCAGCATTCCTTTTCGATGCTCTCTTCTGAATGAATATGCCTGGAGTCGTTCGATCCACTTTACCACTTGACCTTTTGGTTCCCTGAACTGCATTAACCATTTGAGAGCTGCATGGTCAGTTCGAAGACCTGACCGTATAGGTACTTGTGGAAGTGTTTGACGCTATCCACAACAGCTAGCAATTCCCTTCGCGTCACGCAGTAGTTCTCTCGGGCTTAGAAAGCGAACGGCTGTAGTACGCTATTACACGCTGCTTTCCTTCTTGATTTTGCGATAGAACCACTCCTATTCCCGCATTGCTCGCGTCAGTGTCCAGGATGAGGAGTTCTCCTGCCTGTGGATATGCCAAAATTGGAGAACTACACAGCTTTCCCTTCAGCAAGTCAAATGATTTTTGGTGTTCATTCGACCATTGGAACTTTTGGTTCTTCTCAGTAAGGCGATGAAGGCTTCGTGCAACATTTGCGAAATTAGGCACAAACCGTCGATAGTATGAGCATAGCCCCAAAAAACTTCGCAGCTCATGTAAATTCTTTGGTACCGGCCATTCGTTAACAGCTTCCAACTTCTTGGGATCCGTGCGTACTCCTTGACTGGATACAATGTGGCCCAAATAATTCACTTAATTTTTGAAAAGGCTACATTTCGGCGGACTCAATTTCAAACCTGCAGCTTTAATGGTTTCCAGAACTTGACGAAGATTATTCACGTGCTCATTAAATGTGCGACCAAAAACAATGATGTCATCCAAATAGACTAGACATGTCTTCCAGCTAAGGCCTCGCAAAACATGATCCATCAACCGCTCGAACGTAGTTGGAGCATTGAATAAACCAAACGGCATAAAAGAAAATTTATATAAGCCGTTTCCCGCAGTAAATGCTGTCTTCTCCTTGTCGTTGTCATTAATTGCTACCTGCCAGTATCCGCTTTTCAGATCCAATGTACTGAAGATTCTCGCTCCGGATAAGGTGTCCAATGTGTCATCTATACGCGGTAATGGATAACTATCCTTCTTGGTGACATCGTTCAGTTTCCGATAGTCCACACAAAATCTAGTTGAACCATCTTTCTTTTGGACAAGTACCACAGGTGAACTCCATGGGCTTTTGGACTTCTCTATGATTTCGTCACGTTCCATCTTCTTAACCTCTTGTTGCTTAGCAAGTGGTAATCGTTTTGGCGCCTGTCGAATTGGAGTCACATTTCCTGTATCGATTCGATGTCGCACTATGTTGGTTTTGCCCATGTCGTTGTCGCTGACAGCAAAAACGTCGGCAAATTGCTCTAGCGCCTGTTCTGCTGCTTGTCGCTGTGCTGCTGGAAGATGTTTACATAGCGAACGAATTATCTGCTTCCTTTCCAGATCTAGTGGCATATTCTTTACTTTTACAGGCTGGCAGTTTGCGATACAGCTTACTCCCTGAGTCTTGCCAATGCCTCTTCCTTCTCTTATTACCTTCGGTAATGGACTAACGTTCATCTTGGGCTGGAGTTTCACTAAAGTTCTTCCGCATATCAATCCGTTCTTGTTGAAATTGGTTGGCTCCACTATTCCTACTGTACTGTCCCCAAGATCACCGTTCACCTTGCCATAGATGATTTTTTCGCACATCGGTGGAATATCCACTTTTTCTTCAGTAATTATTCTTAGACCGCCAATCTGGTTTACGTTTATTTGCAGTAGTACTTCCACATTAAGCCATTTTAACACGTGGTTCTTCAAATCAAGGGACATCTCGTGCTCTGTCATGAAATCCAAGCCCAATATGCATTCATCTGTAATGCTGGCAACAATAAACCGATGAGAAAACCGTATTCCTCCAAACATGACACAACGGGAGCACTCTCCTTTAATTGCTGCAGCTTCACCTGTTGCTGTCCTCAAATTATAACGAAATACTTTTTCCACTTGACCTTTGGACACCACTTTTGTATTTACAACTGATCTGGAAGCTCCTGTATCAAAGGTAAGCGTGCATGGTTTTCCTTCTAACACACCACTAACAACCAAGCTGTTGCTGTCCTTTCCAAGTTTGGCAATGTTCACCGTGACCTTGGGGCTCCCTTCCCTCTTCACCAGCTTACGCCCCGTAAAGCTGGTGTAACTTAGTTTTCCTGGTCTGCAGCTACGAGGTAAGCTGGCTGCTGTACCTCATTCATCTGTGATGCGCCTATCTGCCGTAAATCTTCAGGCCTCTTGACACGATTCACTAGTTGCATTGTAGTTTGTACCGGTCTTGGTTCATTGCAGTCACGGATAAAATTTCCAGGTTTCTGGCATCTAAAACATTTTGAACGAGAATTAGATGTTGGGTTTCCGTCGTTCTGAGGGCTTCCAGTTTTTGTTTTTCGGATTTCCTCTTTTATAAGGGCTTTTATTTGTGTAATGTCCTCTATTTCCAGCTTGCGCAATCTAACTAACTCAGTAGACAAACTGGCTCTAGCTGCTTTGTATTCCAAAGCCGATGCCAACACTTCATTCATCGACTTTCCTCTGGCTGTTGTCCTCAAATGAAGTTTCAATGGTTATTTCCCGTTCTAATTCTTGAAGTCGTTCTCCTCGCTGTTGTTTCTTCATCTGGAGCTGTATTTTGCTTAGCTCCTGTGTGTGAGACAGTCCATAACGCAAGCCTAACTCTTTCAAGATTCTTCCAAAACTCATCTCAGCAATTGGAATCATTTGTAATACATCAGCCGCCTTGCCCCTCAACGCCAGGATTAGAGAATTTAGCTGTTCCTCAGCGCCCCATCCATTATGTTGTACCGCAGCTGCAAACTGGACTTTGAAATTTTCAAAAGCTATGTCGCCATCAAACGCAGGTGGCTTCAAAATTCCTTTCTGGTTACTAGAAGGTTCTGGAATTACTCTGGTATTGCTTTGTTGAGTATTCTCTCTGACGAACTGGGTACGATTGTCCAATCGGGTCTCAAACTCATTCATTTTTCCTTCAAGACCACTCATTTCTTCATGAATTCCATTAATCTCACCTTTAAGCGATGTTTGTATTCCAGTCATTTCACCTCTTAACTTTTCTTGGATTACATCCATCTTTTGATTTTGCTAATCAAATTTGGAGTTTAATTCCTGTTTCAGTTCTTGGCTTTAACGCTGCGATTGTTGATTTTGCCGATCCAATTCTTCCTTCAGATTTTGGCCTTGCTGTTCCAACTTGTCACTAATTTGAAAATTCAAATCTTTCTTCAGACCTTGACTTTGCTGTTCCAACTTCGTTTAATTTGGAACTTAATTCTAAATTCATCCGTTCATTCTTCTGACTCTGTTGCTGCGATATCTGCTTTTCTTGCTTTTGCTGAATAAACTCTTTTTTAATCTCTTGATTCTGTTGCTGCGATTGTCACTTTGCTGCTACATTTGAAAATTAAAATCTCTTCACTTTGTTCACTTTGCTGCTTCATTTGCTGCATTAGAGCATTAAACATCGCTTCCATTTTAGGTGCTTCTTTATCTTCCGAAGTAGCCGTTTTTCGCTCCACTAACTCCGTCTCAATTGAAAACGGTTCACCAGCATGCTGTTTTTCTGCTTTAACGACTTGTTGTAAACGGAGAAATAGCTCTTGCTTATTTCCTGCAGTACTTACCCCTCGCCGTCCAAGCTCTTCTTTAAGCTCCTGGGAACTATAGGATTTAATGTTCACTGCACTCTCCATTTTGTTATTTACTGTTTAACGGTTTGTAAAGTTTCACTTAGTCTGTTTATTGTCTCAAGTTTTGGAAAATCACCAAATAATTTATTTATTGTTCAACGATTTATAAAATTTTACTATCTCTCAATTTGTAAAAATTTATTGTCTCTCAATTTACACGATTTGCAAAATTTTAATGTCTCACAATTTGCAAAATCCCACTTCTGACACCAATTGTTACGAAATTCCGAGTTTTGGGTTCGTAAAGGATTTTTTAAATAAAACACAACACAAGTTAATTAATTTACAAATAACAACTTTAATGACAAACAATAAAATTAACACAAGTTCACAAATTATAATGGTGATTACTTTAAATGTACACAAGAACACTTATGATACTAGTACTTCACAATAATTCTCTTAGGTTGTGGCTTTATCACTTTACAAGAACAACTAATAATCCTACTTCGGCTTAACGCCTCTATTTATACTTAATTAAATACTAGACAGAAATATCGAGAATAGACCAGAAAATTGTACCATTATTCTCTTATTTACAACTAACGACACTTATATGTAATGAGTCATCTTCTAAAAATAGACAACATGTTCAGAGAACATGTTCAAGCATGTTCTTTCACAAAAACCAGGCATACCGCACAAACCGGTTTGACTACTTGTTTGACCAGTACACAATGATTGAAACTCGCAGGCGGTTACATTTCAAATAATCTAATAGTCTTAGAACATGAGAGTGCTTATTTTTTAGTACGGAGTATTTTCTTAGTTTTAATTTAACACTTATTTTTGGTACATTACGACTTATCTAGGATTGGATTCTGCACTACCGACTATTTGCCTATTTTAAGTATGCAGTTTTTAAATTCCAAGTTATCTTAGGATTCTAATTCCATTATATACGCTACTAACTACTTTTCGTAACAGTATTAATAAAAGAAATCAAAATAAAACTGATTTTACTGAACCAAACTTAAATAAAGACGTTTACGTAAAAGCTGACGTATTAAGAACAGCAAAGAAGACAAGTGCAAAAAATAAGAAAAATATAAGAAAAGATTGATAATAAATACTATGCAAAAAATAACATAAGACCCATTTCAAAAGAAAATATAAATATCAAAGTATTGATAATAACAATTTAATCTCTTTACAGTCCAATATATATCCAAAACCTATATAAAACAAAATATGAAAATTGTAAAATAAAAACTTATTAGAAACAAGCTTAAAAGAATATTGTAATAATATTGATTATAAAATTGTTAAAAATAACCTTATGCATTTTAAAGATTGTAACATTAAAATAAATACAACTTTATATATAAATCAGAGAGAAACTTTTAAACAAAATATTATAATTCCATTATATAATGTTAAATTTACTCCGATGGAACAGGATTTGAAAAAAGCTCAGAAAAGGTTTATTAGCAGAAGAAATAAGAAAACACGTCTGTTACATTCGGTAGCTGTCACAAGAAGAAAGGAAAACTAGCTATCATTTATTTGTCATTTGACATTTTAAATTTTGACAACTTTTCGAAAAAAATTCAACACTCCCACTTTTTGATGCAGTTGTCTATTTTTGTTTGTTTTCGTTAAAACTTTATTTTATTTTAAACTAAAAATAAAATCTCTACGTTAAATTTCCAAAAATATGTTTTGATCATTGAATTAAATTTTACTTATTTATCAAAAATGATATTCTATGCTTCTAACAAAGACATAACTTAAAAATCTTAATTAAAATTTTTTTTTCGACCTTTTTTATTGCAATCATATTGCGAAGATTTTCGAAGCGTTCTTTGTTCAATCCTTTGGTAAAAATGTCTGCCAATTGCTCATCCGTTGGCACATAATTGAGATCAAACAACCCCTTTTGATATGTTTCACGTATGAAGTGATATCTCACGTCAATATGTTTGGTCCTTTTGTGAAATTCTGGATTTTTTACCAAACGTATCGCGCTCTGGTTGTCCATATCAAGTACTGGCTTTTCTCTCATGTCTACCAGTTCAGCAATTAACCCGTAAAGCCAGATCAATTCTTTCACAGCCGTTGCAGCCGCCATGTATTCTGATTCTGTTGTTGATAACGCGACAGACTTTTATCTTTTTGATTCCCAGCTGATCGGCCCACCATTCAACAAAAAAATAACTCCAGAAGTTGATCGTCTTGTTTCAGTGTCTCCCGCATAATCTGCGTCACTGTAACCAACCAAATCACACTGTCCACCTCCTTCAAAATAAATTCCATAATTGGCTGTTCCCTTGATGTACTTGAAAATTCTTTTCACTGCATTTACGTGTGCATTCATCGGTTTTTCAAGACTACGGCTTGCAATTCCGACTGCATATTGTATGTCAGGTCTTGTTGCAACGCATAAATACATCAAGCTTCCAACAGCCTCCCTATATGGAAAAACTTTATTTAATTCAGAGTTTTCGAACTTTCTTGTATCTTTGTAAAGGAGTCGATACACTTTGGCATTCTTCCATACCAAATTCGTGTATATGCCGCTTGACTTAAATAAATGTCACCATTTACCATTTTATTTATCTCCATTCCATCTACATAGATTGCCAAGAAGATTTTTCTGTCGTTCCGCTTTCGTATAAACAGGCATGGGTCAGCCTTTGATGCGACGAAACCAAATTTTTCAATAAATGCCGTAAAGCATTTATTCCAGCATCTTGATGCCTGTTTCAAGCCGGTCAAACTCTTCACAAGCTTGCATACCCTTCCACTTCCATCGTCATATCCAACTGGCTGATTCATATATACGTTCTCACTAAACTCACCATATAGAAATGCCGTTTTGACATCGAATTGACAAAGTTTCATTTTATCCGCTGCTGCAAATGATAATATAGTACGAATTGAAGTGTATCTTACCACTGCATTGAACGTCTCCTCGTAGTCAATTCCATATTCCTGAGTGAATCCTCTAACAACCAGCCTGGCTTTGTAACGTTGATGATGCTCCCATCAGTGTCGTACTTGATCTTATACACCCACTTGTTGTCGATGACCTTTTTATTCTTCGGTGGCCGCGTCAATATCCATGTTATATTTTTGATTAACGAGTCGTACTCTTCGTCCATCGCCTCACTCCAGTTGTCTTTCCCTTTCGATCCAACTGCTTCATTGTAAGTTGATGGTTCACTTGCTATTGACAGCATTGCCGATGCCACTTCCTCTCTGTTGCAATTTTTCTTCACGCAGCAATCACAATTTCGCCTCTTCGTTTTTTCTCGATCACGCAGGCGTTCATCGACGACATTCCCCTCATCTTGTGAACACCATCCAGCCCTGATATTCGGCGATGATGCGTTGTCTTCATCCACTGCATCCTCGAAATTGCTCTCTTATTTGACGTCATCTTCATCGTATTTGTTGATTTCGTGTCCTTTTTCACTATCTGCTTTCCCCTCGTGTTTGATCAGAAATTCAACAGTGTCTTCGTCCACAAACTTTACATCTCTAGCCACTTCAATTTTCATTGTCTCAGGATTCTAAACGCGGTAGCCCTTAACGTTTTCATCATATCCAACAAAAATGCATTCTGTTGCCTTTGGATCAAGTTTTTGTCTTTGTTGTTTTGGAATGTGTGCATACACTCGCGAACCAAAAACCTTTAAATGATTAAAACAGTTGGCTTTCTGTACCATAATTCAAATGCTGTTTTTCCAGTAACACTGCTTGTGCCCGTTCTATTTAATACAAAAACCGCAGTGTTAACCGCTTCCGCCCAGAATTTTATATCCATCTGCTTTGCATGTAACATCGACCGTGCAGACTCAACCACCGTTCGATTCTCTCTCTCTGCTGATCCGTATTGCTCCGGCGTGTATGGTACCGTCCGCTGATGCCTGATGTCATTTTCTTCCAAAAATCTTTTTACCTCAGCATTTACGAATTCGGTGCCGTTATCAGTTCTGATGATCTTCACACTGTGACCATGTGGCTTCTCCACAGACTTCACAAAGTTTATTATTTTCTCAAAAACTAGTGACTTATTTTTTATGCAATAAATAAATCGGAAATGTGAGTAATCGTCCTTAATTAAAAGAAAATACCTGGAGCCACCGAGCGATTCCGTTTGAAAAGGTCCACATACGTCCGCGTGAACAATTTCGCCACATTTGTTCGATTTGTTCTAACTGCTTCTGAAGCTCTAACGATGCTGCTTTCCCATCAGACATCATTCACAGAGAAATTGTTCGTCAATGTATTTAATGTCGTTTTTCTTTAGAAACCTTCGCAGATAGTTCACGTTCTGATGTCTCAATCGTTCATGCCAGCTTCTCAATCCATTCTGCTCCATTGCCACGTTTGCCATGCCTTGAACTGCATTCTGAATAGATTTTCATCACGAAATCCCACTGCCTCAACATTTCGCTTTAATTCACATATATCTTTGTTCGATGCCAATGTGAATCCTTTACCCATTGCATGCGTACCAGAAAACAAATTGCTATGTAATTTTGGAACGTACAAAACATCTGTTAACTGTTTCTTGTTCCATTGTTTTTTCGTCGAATGACAAAATTTCAATCAGGCCACGCCCCGGTGCTTCCAGTTTTCCACCGTCTGCAATTTTGATGATTCTTGCTGGCTTCAGTTCCTGAAAAGTTCTGAACCAAGCCCTGTTGTCACACATGTGATCACTCGCACCTGTATCCAAAAGCCAACCATCTGATCGTAAGCCGTCTGGCGTACACACAAAAGCTTCACCTTCCTTATCTGAAGTATTTACTGAAGAGAAAGAATATTTATTTCCTTTCTCAGGACAATCTCGACGAAAATGTCCCGTTTTGTGGCACTTAAAACATTTCAATATTACCTGCTTATTATTTTCATGACTTCTGCCCTTTTTATGCTTTTGAGTTCCGTACTTTACCTTTTGTTTTGCAAGCAAAGCCTCACTCGATTCTGTCACACCTTTTGCTATCATGCGATTTTCTTCCATGATTAAGCGTGCACGCAATGTGTCTAATGTTCGATCCGATTTGCTTGTCGGTTCCCAAGCGCAGCTAAAAGAGTTGTATTCATCCGGTAATGCCATGATAATACGCGCAATTATCATTTCATTAGAAGTTTTTTGACCCAAATCGTTCAATTGTTGTACAATGTTCTTTTGTGATTGAGAAAAATTTCTGATTAAGCATTTACATGCTTGTTTTATTCTTCTGCTCGAATACTGAATTTATTTATAGCCTTCGCACTTGTACAATTTCTGATGTGTGTAACAATGTTACTCGCCACTGTTGTTCCGATCATTCGCTGTGCACGTGCATCCTTTTTCAACCATACACTCAATGAATCGCCTGTATCTCTTGGCCTTTCACATGTTCCATCCACAACATCATAAATTTCCGAAGCAATTAAACCAAGTTTCACTTGAAATTTCCATGTCAAAAATTGCTTCGCCTCCTGCAATTTTTCAATTTTAATTGTGTCTGTTTCCATTGTGTTCAATGTTTTTCCACAATACAAAATTTTATGCTTTGTTATTTTATTTTACAAAATAATACCACTATTGTGTTGAACAATTTTTATTTATATTTTTAGCTATGGTCTGGGCCAGTTAAATTTACTCGGATGGAATAGGATTTGAAAAAAGCTCAGAAAAGGTTTATTATCAGAAGAAATAAGAAAACACGTCTGTTACATTCGGTAGCTGTCACAAGAAGAGAGGAAAACTAGCTATCATTTATTTGTCATTTGACATTTTACATTTTGACAACTGATTGAAATATATTCAACATATAACACATTAAATTTTACAAAAACTAATGTAACATTAGAAGATATACATATAAATCAAATTGAAAATTTAAAAGAATTGCAAGCTATAAGATACCAAAACAATATAAAACATGTTATATAATATACAAGTATCACAATCATAATTATTATATTTGCAATTATATTATTATATTTTACATGTCGAAAAACCCAAAAAATTAAAATTGAAAATCGATACTCAAACTTAACGAGGGAGGGGTTACATTCCTAAAACACCCTCACATCACTTTATAATATCATAATGTATTTTCATAATATTATTTATAATAGTATTCATAATATAACAAGTGCACAGTCCAACTACAAAATATAAAAGTAACGCACATAATGCACATACATATAACAAATGCGCAGTCCTACTGGACAATATAAGAGTGACGCATTTTAAATCCTTATCTTAAATTCTGATCTAAGAAGTAAACATGTTTACGTCTTTCTAAATTCAAGGACAATATCAAGGTCCGTCAGATGTTCAATTTCGCATGTTCTAACATGAACGCCATTCTATCTCAATAATCGATCTAAGAAATCAACATGTTTACTTCCTAAATTCAAGGATTCAAGTTCAAGTTGGCGATTTCCAAAATCTGCTCAGTTGGGGCTTTCATGGAAGTTGTGTCCGAAAGTCCAAATCTCGAAAACCGTTTAATGGAGTTTAGCCAAAGTTATAATATATGCTGCCAAATACATTTAATTACTTGTGTGTAGATTATAAATGAAATGCTGTTTTAACTCTTCGAAAAGAGATTTTTGTTTAGCATAAATATGCCTACGGTTCCTTCCACACATTAGTGAAGCATCCTTAAGAAATTGAATAGATAGGATCAAAGGTGTGTATTTGTATAAAAGAAAAACATACTTTCAAATTTATTTATGTGCAAACCAACGGAGTAAACATTTTTTTTCCAAATTTTCAAGATGGCAATGTCTGCTAATCAAATGTAAGCAATGAGAAGCAATGAGTTAGTTACTTTAGCTTATCAGTCGCGTAATTCTGTCTTAAGAGCTGGAGGAAAAAATAATATTCAAATTTTTTTATTTTATACTATGTTTATTTATCTCTATATTCACTGCTATAAAATGAATTCAAAATTACATCATGCTCCTTCTCCATATGATTTTCCAATTGATCTCGTCTAATATAAGTGCTGCCGCATATAATGCACTGCACCAATTTTAATTCATGAATTTGACTAAATTTCCGAGCTTTATCATTGGAGTGTTTTTCTTTCGCGTCTTTGTGTGTTTTTAAATGCATTTTTAATGTGTACTTTTCCGTAAATGATTTCCTACACAACTCGCAATTATAACGCGGCCTATCTTCCCGGTGAGTTACAATGTGATGTCTGTAAGTTTTTCTGGTTTTAAAAGACTGATTGCACACGTTACAAACAAGTGGTTGCTCTTCAGCTTCGTGAAGTAATTTATGATTGTAAAGTACATTACTTTGTGAGAAACAAAGACCACATTTTTCGCACTGAAAATTGTTTTTATTCCAATGTTTCTGCATGTGTCTGATAACATTGGTTTTTTTAGAATATTTTTTCGGACAGTAGCGGCATTCATTCTCAGTTTTTCCTTCGTGAATATTCATATGAAGAGTAAGATATTCTTCACTTTTGCACACAGTATCGCACATACCACATGTGTGTAATTGTGAAATATGGTGTTTGTTAAAATGGATCTGGAGTTCTTCTTCGCTATCATATTTTTTGTCACACAAGGTACAATGAAAGGTTTTTTTCCATATGGATTCACTGTTTACGCTAAAATCTTGGTTGGACCCCTCACATATAGAACTTATTTCGGCTTCCGAAATATCTTGCATTCCTTCAGTATTTGACACAATTTCATCCTGGAGTACAACATCGATGCTCTCGGAATCATTAATTGCTACTGACTTTTGTATCATTTTGGTCAATTGTGTCTGAATATTTAATAGCTTAAGCATAACCTTGTCGTATTCTACCAACATTTCATAGCACGACTGACATACGTGAGCAGTTTTTGGGATGTTCAACTCGCTCTTTATACATTTGGCCAAATGCTGAAGGACGTATTTAACTGGTCTTTTTGACGAAGGCACTTTTATATTATAAACACTATTGAATTGTCTTTTACCTTTTTCACTTCTGCATAAAATACAGCACATCGTATTCAAGTAGTAGTTATCCATATCCATTCTCTTTCGTTTTATTAATTTGTATTAAGCCATATTTAATTTGCCGAGGAACAACAACAATTGCACTGTCGAATTCCTTCTTTGGAATTGTGAAAACCTGCTGTTTGGCTGATTTTGGCAGGTTTGACATTCGAATTTGTATTCGGATTCCAAACTCGCTCGGCAAATAAAATGCAGCTTTAGTTTTCGGCAATTAGATATGTTGATTTCGGAGTGCCCAAATATGTCAATCTGTGAAACTTGTGTGTGGGTCGAGTTTGTGTTTTTAGTTGTCAAGATAGTAGTATCTAAAACAAATAGTTCTGTGAAATTAAATTTTTGATTACCTATCACAGATATGTATATATTGGCAGATTTTTGTTTAGGTGAATTATTATTATCATCATTATATTCTTTCCGATAAAGGGAAAGGCTAAACTCCAGTAAACGGTTTTTGAGATTTGGGCTTTCGCACACAGCTACCATGAAAGCCCCAACTGAGCAGATTTTGAAAATCGCCATCTTGTTTTCCGGAACTGCCCCCTTAAGGTAGGAGGGGCATCTAAAGTTCCGGTTTTTTTTTTACAGAAAAATTCATTTTTCTAAGTTATTTGAAGGAGCTTTAGGGGTTAATTGGTAACAAATGAATGGTAATATAGGTAAGTGTCAATGAAAGAGAAGCATCCTTGCCAATAGTAGAACAAAAAACATAAAATTATAAAAGGGGTATTCGTAAAAGTGGGCGGGTCCTAAGTAAAGGTACCAAATGGAAGGTGAAAATTAGGTTTACACAGCCATGCTATTTTTATGGGTGTAGTCGAATTTAAACGGAAGCTACATCAAAATACACTCATTTCATGTGATTGAGTTTTTTCATACAAAAAGTGGCGATGATGGGATTTCATTGTCCAATTGGTTTATATTCATAAATGAGTTTTACGAATAAAAACCGTGCTCGAAAATTATGGACACTGTGCGCTTAATTAATTTATATTTATATAGCAGTTTTTCCTTTTAAAAGGCGTTTTTGTAAATTATGCACACACTGTAAAATACAGTACGCTCAATTAATTTATATTTAGATAGGAGTTTTTCCTTTTCCTGGACAAACTAAAATACAGTGCGTTTAATTAATTTATATTTAGATATGATTTTTTTTTAAAGGCGTTTTTGTAAATTATGGACAAACTGCAAAATACAATGCGCTCAATTTATTTATATTTAGATAAGAGTTTTTCTTTTTAAAAGGCGTCTTTGTAAATTATGGACAAACTAAAATACAGTGCGCTTAATTCATTTATATTTAGATAGGAGTTTTACCTTTTAAAAAACGTTCTGGTTAATTATGCACACACTGTAAAATACAGTATGCTCAATTACTTTATATTTAGTTAGGAGTTTTTCCTTTTCCTGGACAAACTAAAATAGAGTGCGTTTAATTAATTTATATTTAGATATGAGTTTTTCTTTTTAAATTGCGTTTTTGTAAATTATGGACAAACTGCAAAATACAGTGCGCTCAATTAATTTATATATAGATAGGAGTTTTTCCTTTAAAAGGAGATTTTGTAAATTATGGACAAACTAAAATACAGTGCGCTTAATTCATTTTTATTTAGATAGGAGTTTTTCCTTTTAAAAGGCGTTTTGGCGAATATATAGCATAGCGATTAATCGAATTTGCACCATCTGCCATGCCCACTGCCGCGCCCCCACCGCCCACTGCTTAAAAATGTTAACGGGACTTGGGGTGGTACCCCCTTCAGGAGGGAGGGGCTTTCAAAGTTTTGAGTTTTTTTTAAAAAATTCATTTTTCTCAGTGGTTTGAAGGAGATTTGGGGGTTAATTGGTGTCATATGAAAGATAATAAAAATACCGTCCATTTAAAAAAAAAAAAGAGTGCGTGTAACTTTTACGCGCGGTTGAAGTGAAACTTTTTTGACGTTGTTGCCGATATTACGGTTAATCCAGACCCTATTGGCCAGATCCCAGAATTTCCATAGGAACAAGTCTTATAGTCGCATATTAGTCCTACATTCTGAGTTTCATACGAATCCCTTGAGAAATGGCTTGGTTCCAAAAATCCCAGACCCTATTGGCCAGATCCCAGAATACAGTGCGCTTAATTCATTTATATTTAGATAGGAGTTTTACCTTTTAAAAAGCGTTCTGGTTAATTATGCACACACTGTAAAATACAGTATGCTCAATTACTTTATATTTAGTTAGGAGTTTTTCCTTTTCCTGGACAAACTAAAATAGAGTGCGTTTAATTAATTTATATTTAGATATGAGTTTTTCTTTTTAAATTGCGTTTTTGTAAATTATGGACAAACTGCAAAATACAGTGCGCTCAATTAATTTATATATAGATAGGAGTTTTTCCTTTAAAAGGAGATTTTGTAAATTATGGACAAACTAAAATACAGTGCGCTTAATTCATTTTTATTTAGATAGGAGTTTTTCCTTTTAAAAGGCGTTTTGGCGAATATATAGCATAGCGATTAATCGAATTTGCACCATCTGCCATGCCCACTGCCGCGCCCCCACCGCCCACTGCTTAAAAATGTTAACGGGACTTGGGGCGGTACCCCCTTCAGGAGGGAGGGGCTTTCAAAGTTTTGAGTTTTTTTTAAAAAATTCATTTTTCTCAGTGGTTTGAAGGAGATTTGGGGGTTAATTGGTGTCATATGAAAGATAATAAAAATACCGTCCATTTAAAAAAAAAAAAGAGTGCGTGTAACTTTTACGCGCGGTTGAAGTGAAACTTTTTTGACGTTGTTGCCGATATTACGGTTAATCCAGACCCTATTGGCCAGATCCCAGAATTTCCATAGGAACAAGTCTTATAGTCGCATATTAGTCCTACATTCTGAGTTTCATACGAATCCCTTGAGAAATGGCTTGGTTCCAAAAATCCCAGACCCTATTGGCCAGATCCCAGAATTTCCATAGGAACAAGTCTTATAGTCGCATATTAGTCCTACATTCTAAGTTTCATACGAATCCCTTGAGAAATGGCTTGGTTCCAAAAATCCCAGACTCTATTGGCCAGATCCCAGAATTTCCATAGGAACAAGTCTTATAGTCGCATATTAGTCCTACATTCTGAGTTTCATACGAATCTCTTGAGAAATGGCTGGGTTCCAAAAATCCCAGACCCTATTGGCCAGATCCCAGAATTTCCATAGGAACAAGTCTTATAGTCGAATATTAGTCCTACATTCTGAGTTTCATACGAATCCCTTGAGAAATGGCTTGGTTCCAAAAATCCCAGACCCTATTGGCCAGATCCCAGAATTTCCATAGGAACAAGTCTTATAGTCGCATATTAGTCCTACATTCTGAGTTTCATACGAATCCTTTGAGAAATGGCTTAGTTCCCATAATTCAATTATACGACACAAAAACGTTACACAAAAAGGGAACACAAAAACGTAACACAATTTTATTTTTATACTCTACTAAATTTTCTCCTTACCGTCGCTAAAGTAGTTTCACTTTAAAAAATGGGGCCAATCGAACTACCCTCGAGAGAGTTATAGTAAAAAAACTGACTTTCCGTAAAAGTTCAACAGTGGGCGTGTTTAAAAGTGGGCGAGCTTACATTTTGGTATTATTTATTTTGGTATAAATTAAAGGTGAAAATTAGTTCTACACAGCCGTTCTATTTGGGCGTGGCATAATTTGAACGGAAGTTTGATCAAGTTGTATGTGGTTCATGTGGTTTTTCATATAATTGAGTGATATATCGATGGTTTTTTTCGAAAAATGAATTTTTCGAAATGGTTTGATGGATGTCATGGGGTAAAGTAGTATCATATGAAAGGCAATAAAAATAGCCAAAAAATTACTTTCTTATGAAAGTTTAGCAGGGCTGTGTGGGTGGGCCTAAATATTGGTATCACATGTAAGGTAAGTACAGTCGTACTATTTTTATGTGCGTGACCTAATTTGAACGGAAGTATGATCAAGTTGAATTTGGTTTATGTGGTATTTCATATAATAATTGAGTCATATATCATATGAATGAGTTTTTGAAGTGAAAACTTCTTTTAGCGCGGCACGCATATTTTAGATGAGATAAAATCTCTGAACTCGCGACACCGTTACCGAGACGCTGGTGATATATGCATTAACATTGAATTTGAAGTACTGTTTTTGCCAATAAGATTTCGTCAACGACCACACCACGCTGAACGCATCGGTACTCGTCCGACCACCGAAATTAAGCAGCGTCGGGCGCGGTTAGTACTTAGATGGGGGACCGCTTGGGAACACGGTTGGTCATGATATGATATATATGTTAGTTTTTTTTTGTGATTTCAGATTGTTTATTAAACCAGATTATTTTTTTTATAATATTATGTACAATAAACAATTACAGCAAGACATTAGTTTCATATTTTGCATAAAATGTCTTTAACAAAGCAGTTTTAGTATAAAACATTGAATTTGAAGTAATGTTTTTGCCAATAAGAATTTCTTCAACGACCAACGACCACGCTGAACGCATCGGTATTCGGTACTAGTCCGATCACCGAAATTAAGCAGCGTCGGTCGCGGTTAGTACTTAGATTGTACTATGTCCAATCAACGCAATATTAGCGTATTCACGAGATATTTAAATAACTTCAAATCAAAATTGTTTATTTCCTATTTTAGTTACCATGAACCAATAGTTTTTTTTTTGATTGTAATAGTTTTAATGATAATGATGATGATACAAGAGTTGTCGAAATTGTTAACGATGATTCATAAAAGAATATTAAATGTATTTTAAAGTTTATAATAATTAATAAAATACAATTCATAAATAAAATGCAATTCATAACCCAATAACCCTAGTACTCATCTAAAAAATGTCTAACGCGCCAAAATAAGTTTTCACTTCTGTCGGCACTCCCGAAGTGCTTTACTTGACTTTTTTCATACATAACTACATGATATACCATGATGCAGCTTTTTAAAAGGAAAAACTCCTATCTAAATATGAATTAACTAAGCGCACTTTATTTTACAGTGTCCATAATTTTTTAAAAATGATTTTTAAAAGCAAAAATTCCTATCTAAATATAATTTAATTGAGCGCGCTGTGTCCATAATTTTCAAAAACGCCATTTAAAAGGACAAACTCCTTTCTAAATATAAATTAATTGAAAAATATAAATTAATTGAGCGCACAGTATTCATTTCTAAACATAAAACATTTGAGCGAGGGAAATCACATCAACTATTTTTTTTAGGAAAAAACTGAATCACTTGTAATGAGTATAAGTGGATCAACCTTTCATGAAAATTGGGACACGCCCATAAAAAAATTATGGCTGTGTGGGAAAAATCTTCAGCTTTCATTTGAATTCAACATGAGGCACGCCCACATTTAAACACGCCCACTGCTGAACTTTCATTAGAAAGTTTACCGAAAAATAAGTTTTTTCGCTCTAACTATTCTGAAGTAGGTTTGATTGGCCCCATTCTTTTTTTTTAAATGGACGGTATTTTTTTAACCTTCATATGACACCATTTAACTCCCAAACCTCAAACCATTGAAAAAAAGGATTTTTAAAAAAAAACTCAAAATTTTGGAAGCTCCTATCTCATAAAGGCAGCGTCTCCCCCAAATAAGATAGCGGTTTTCGTGGTCTGCTCAATAAGGGCTTTCAGAAGAGGGGTGTCTCAAAGCCCTAACCCCTAAATTGCTATACTATAGTTTAGCCCCAATTAACCCCAAAACCTCCTTCAAAGTACTTTTTCTGGAAAAAAAACTCAAAACTTTGGATGCCCCTCCTACCTAAAGGGGGCGTTTCCGGAACACCCCACCCACATTTGTTTGGTGGAGGGCTAGTGGAGGTGGGCGCGGGCGGGGGTTTTGGAAAAAATACCGTAAATCCGTATACTGGAGACACGCCAAGGGAGATGAGGACTATATTCTCGCATTTTAAAGCCTGGGGCGTCAAGCCTTCAGTATAAAAGACGAATGTTAGCACCTCCGTACATTCGTACCATCACCAGATTCTGTGTGTGGTGGCAATTTGTTAAAACGTGGTCTATCCTATCTGTGGAGTGTCTTTAGTGGTGGCTTTATCAGATAATACACAGGCTTTGTGCATATTTATACGCGCAGGCCGCTTACTCGCAACGACCGAGTTCTTACTTGCTGCTATTTCTATGACTCGTTGTACATTGTCATTAATAATAGCCGATTTGTACCAGTCGTGCTTAAACGATTGACTGGTTTTGTTAATGAATCCGCCACCATATCTTCTGATGCCACTAAAGAATTTAACCCGCTCTTTCTTTGCTGCGTCTCTATGAAAATGATACTGCACATCAATAAGCTGAATATGTGCATGATGAAGTGATTTTCTAGAGATTGAGAGCACTTTAGGTGTCCATCCGATTTTGATCATTGTGTCATTCGATGGAAGTTGGAGATCATCGTGAACCACAAGGGTTTTTGGGTAGCATGAGCGAGAGCCATAAGCTCTGCCTCGGTGAACGTGCAACTGTTTGTTGTTTTTTGCTAGATCAACTTATAATGATACCCGCCAACTTGTCATTTTGACAATTCCAATGCTTTTATTGACTATTTTAGCCTCTGATGTTCCTCTCAAAGACCGTAATACACGTTTTACTGAAGACCAATGCTACTAGAACCACCACTACGATTGAAATGTCTGGTCGTGTTGTTTGTGCTGCGTGTAAAAGGCTTCCGATTGCCATTTGACAAGGGATATGATGCATGCCATGTTTTGGCTTAACTTCTTTCCACATTCAAATGGCGTATAGATAGGTTTCGCATCGCTTATATTGAATCGTCTTAAAACTGCTTCGATGTAAGCTCTTTGATTCAGTGTTGTTTGGCCTTTTTTTTGTCTCTGATTCATTGAATTTCAACCCAATTCTGAATTTTGCCTAAGTCCTTTAAATTATCTTTTCATAAGCTGTGCTGTTACCACGGTCTGGATTTCTCGTTGTCTGTAATGAGCAGAAGATCATAAACATTTCAATAATAATTACCTTTCTTTGCTAAGGCAATGGTAAACGCATGTACCAATTTTGGCTTAAGCAAGTCCAAGTCCAATTGTCCAATTTCTCGTTCAATTAATAGCCAGATTGTTTGTGTCCACATCATGCTTTGCGGAACTTGCAAGCTTTTATGGGATCAGACTCTTCATCATTGTCGTCATTGTCATTGTTGCATCGAAGTGCATATCACTGAACTGCATACATAGGCTGCCGTAAATGTTTTTAGAAAATGGTAATACTAGTGTTTTCCGATGCATATCTCTATGTCAGTCAAAAAGTTCAACATTTTTGGAAGGTTATGTTTCTCTTCAGTAATCTGTCAGTTCGCATCGCAACATTGTTTTTTATTTACTTGAAAAATTTAATTGAGTGAATAAAAACAACCCATAAAAATTAAAATTTTTCATCTAAATTCTCTAATCGAAAGAGACATTTGACATCAGATGTTAAAATTGAAAATGCTCAGATCATTTTATTCTGAGCACTTAGAGCGCGCTCATACTCTGAGCAAATAAGAAACACGAGCATTTTTCTTGAGAACTCTTTGACTGCTCTGAACTAATTTATGAAAACGCCAAATGACAGAATATTGTGAAAACTTGTTGTTCTATCTGTATGTTGATATCGACAACAAAAAACGACATCAATAAAAACACAATTCTGTAAATAAGTAAGTAATTTGAATTAAGCATAAAACATTTATGTCTCGTTTCATTTGCTGGGTTCATTTGTGCTCTCTCTCCACCACCCAAAACCAAGCAGCGCAGCCGACTGCGCAGCATACAGTCATTAAAGTACGACGGTATCTGATGCCACTATACGATATTTAAAAAAAATGTATAAGGGCCTTGCGGCCGAACCCGGGGCCCGATCACTACCAAATTTTAAAAGAGTATTGTCAACGGAAATACACATGTGTACAAAATTTCAGGAAAATCGGGCAATAGGAAGTGCGTTAAAAATTGATAATTAATAAAAAAAAATTGTATGGGAGCCCCCTCACCCCGGGGCCCGATCGCTTCAAAAATTTTACAAAAAGTTTTGTCCATCGGAGATACACATGCGTATAAAATTTGAAGAAAATCGGGAACTTTTTTCATAAAATTTGTATGGCTGCCCCCCGACCCAGGGGCCCGATCACTTCCAAATTTTTACAGAAAGTGTTGTCTATCAAAGATACACATGCGCATAAAATTTGCAGAAATTTTTTTTAAAAAATTTGTATGGGAGCCCCCCGACCCAAATTTGAATAGAATGTGTTGTCTCCGGAAATACACAAGTGTGCAAAATTTCCTTGGGAAGTGGGTTAAAAATTGATCGCAAGATTACACGACGACCGACGACCGACATCCGTGCCACGGGCAAGTGAAGTTAATATAGAGAATTTAAAAAATGGAATTATCGCGTGTAAATTTTCGTGTGATGATTTTATACGATTTTGAAAGAGGCTAATTCAAACACAGTGCTACGAATCACTTCACTCGACTTTCGGCGATGAAGCACAATCCTCGACTAGTGTTTATAATTGGTACAATGAAATGAAATAAATTTAAACGCGAACGGCGTGCACTCAAAGACGAGCCTCGTGAAGGTCGTCTAAAAACAGCTGTTGTACCAGAAAACATCGATGCTGTGATAAAACTGATTGAAGAGGATCGTCATGTGACTTACTTGAAAAATTCATTGAAGGAACTTCAAAAAACGTGTACAAGATCGTGATAGGTGATGAGTCATAGATATTTGCGTATGAGCCGGAAAAAAGGGCAATCGGCTGTTTGAGTCTTCCAATTCGAAAAAAACCAACAAAAGTTGTGCGAGCTCGGAGCGTTGGAAGGCAAATGGTAGCGTTTCTTCATGAAAACCGGTTATGTGGCTACTGTGGTTCTTGAAAATCAAAAGACACTCAATTCAGCTTGGTATACGATCATTTGTTTGCCCGAGGTTTTCAACAAATTAAGAGAAAACAACCCTAAACGGCGAATCATTTTGCATTACGATAATGCGAGTTCACACACATCACATCAAACAAGCGAGTATTTGAGCACTCAAACGATCGAATTGATGGGTCATCCGCCTTACAGCCCCGACTTGGCACCCATTGACTTCTTCCTGTTCCTAGCAATCAAAGATAAGAAGAAGCGGTTGAAGCATTCGAAAACCATGTTTTGGAGCTATCATCTTCGGACTAGAAAACGTGTTTCGATAAATGGTTTGAACGTATGCAAAAGTGTATAGATCTTAAAGGCGAATATTTTGAAAAGCAATATAGCAATTTTTGATGAAAAATTTTAATTGTTTATTACTTTTTCTATAAACTTTTACGGCACCCCTCGTACATCCTCGAACAACAAGACATGCCTTGTAGCGTACTGTTTCACCAATGCGTTTTCTTTCTACGAATAATCTATATTTGCATGAAATTGTTTTTCAGTCTTTTGGTAAGTCAAATGACTCCCATGTATTTTTCTTGATGAGTGAGTCATTTTCTTTACACATGGCCTGCATCCACATTTTAGCATCGCTTCGACACTTTTGGATATCCATCAGACACAATATGTAGTGCAGAAGACAAAACGTAGTAGTAAAATCGTGTTGGCAATCGACATCTACGTCGAGCGTCGTACTTCTTCAACACCATTCTCCGTTGTGTCCAAAATCTCTTCTCTAGCTGCTTCCACTTTATCATTTTCCGGTTGATTCTTCTCTCACGATTGTCTCGTACAATTGTTGTCTCACTATTATTTTTAACAATTCTTCTCAGGAATTTCTACTCAAAATTTTATTTTGCTAAAATATAAGATTACTTAAAACTGAAGCAAGAAATACTTAACTAGTTATTAAATTAAGATATTAAAGCGAGCTTCTCAGCTCGCCGTATGGATAGTAGTAATTCAGTCTAAACACTGAATTATCTTAAAATCCCAATAGTAACCATTTAATTCACAAAATACGTAAAGATTTTTTTTTTAAATTTTTACAAAAAAAAACTTTATTTTAAAAAAACTTTTTAAAAAACTGAATTTTACTATCTTAGTAAAAAAGAAGAAGAAATTTTCGAATTCGGGATTTTTACAGATTTACCCATTACCGTATCTCCTAAGTCAGAAAAAGCGAAAAAAATCTCTGTCTGTCTGTCTGAGTCCACTCTACAGCCCAGACGGCTGAACTTATGGGGACAAAAAATCATATTTAAACTTTTTATATAAATTGTGAGGGGCCAGTTGATTTTGACGGAAATCTTACAACCGGAAGTGACAGTTTTCTTGGACAGTTTTTCGGGTTTTTGCAAATAACTAAAAAAGTATAGCACTAGGAGAAATCTGTTAGGTGCAAAAGAAATTTAAGTAAAAAAAATTTTAAAAAAATTAATATACATTTTCTGAAGATTCCGGCCCATCCGTAAAAGAAAGCTGTTTTGTGCCCACACCTCAACTTTTTGCAAATAACTAAAAAAAGTATAGCACTTAGGAGAAATCTGTTAGGTGCAAAAGAAATTTAAGTAAAAAAATAAAAAAAAAATTAATATACGTTTTCTGAAGATTCCGGCCCCGTCCGTAAAAGAAATTGTAAAAAATAAACACGCGCGACACGCGTCTCAATTGTTTTAAAACTAGTCCCATTAAATTCTGACAGCTAGAAGCCGACGAGTTGACACACAATGATGAAAATGATTGTCAATGAAAATCGCCAGTCTTTACCGTCTATGGAAGCCTTAAAAATGAAGTCCGAAATCTATAGTGTGTATTTTTCTCAGTTTCCTTAGGAGTAGTAAGCCCTATGAATAAAAAATTACGCCATCGCAAACCAAAGCGCAAACAATTGTTTTAAAACAAGTCCCATCAAATTTTGACTGGTAGAAGGCGAGAACTGACAAATGTATAAACGTACAAATGAACATACGCACGATGAAAAAATTTTGTTGCCCTATGAATATAAGCTTCGCCCTTCGGGCTCGTAATTATTAATAATAATATTCGGCGCGACAGACCATTGCGGTCCAAGGCCTAGCTTTTCGCGACCATTTGTGTTGCGCATGTATATTCTTGGACACAAATGGAAGGGACTACAATTTAAGGCCGATCCGAACGGTAAATTGAGAAGCTTTCCTCGACAAGTTATTACTCTCGGAACGTTTGTCACCCATTCGCGCAATTATTATTATTATTTATTATTAAAAAAGTAATAAAAATACAAATTTAAAGGAAAAAAATTAATTGATGCGACCATTTGTGTTGCGCATGTATATTCTTGGACACAAATGGAAGGGACTACAATTTAAGGCCGATCCGAACGGTAAATTGAGAAGCTTTCCTCGACAAGTTATTACTCTCGGAACGTTTGTCACCCATTCGCGCAATTATTATTATTATTTATTATTAAAAAAGTAATAAAATTACAAATTTAAAGGAAAAAAATTAATTGATGCTAGTTATTATTTATTACGATAGTACGTACGATTTTTTATTAAAAATAGTGTCGGGGATTAATACTTCCGAAAGTCAGGGGGATGGTCGGAAGTAAAAACACGATCGGTTGATTTTAATCTTAATTTTTTTCTTATGTTTATGGGTTAAAACTTATTCACTAAAAAGGATGTATTTATTCTAAGTGCAAGAAAGGCTGACAATTTATTACTACAACTACTAAGTTGTAGTCGCGCCGAACGAATGCTGAAGTATTCGGTTGAACTGGTCCTGAAGAACTGCCAATTGGGGTGCAGCCGACTGCCGCAAGAAAGCTCGCCTCGCCATACGAGTCCGTCCACCACCACCATCGCCTGTGACTCCAATTTGCTGCGTCATCACACATTCCAAATGTGTAGAGCGTCGAGTTGCTGATACCAGGCCCATGCCTTGGCTATCCAGCTGTATACGATGAGAAAGGTGCCTACGCCGGCAACTGCGATAATAATCCGCTGTCGATAAGACATTCTAATGTACGCAGAGTTAACAATGTTGCTGCTGCTCGTCGTTGCTGTATATTTATTTGCTTAGCAAATAGGCCATCCGTCTACATCGCAACGGAGCGAGGTATCGGGTGTCCGCACACAGTGCCCAGTCGATGAGTGGACGACGATGAGCCGCACAAGCAGTGAACGTCGCAGTGTGCGTCGTCAGCGAAATGATAATATGTGTTGTGGTGATCATTCGGCAGGCAACAAAGTGATTGCAAAATGAATCGTATGCAGACGGAATGAACTGCAACTTTGTGCGACTGGTGGTGTGGAATGCGGCGCGTCAGCAGTCCGCATTTAATGTGAGTATTGCTAGTGGCAATACTCTTATTGCCATGAATCAAGGTCAACGGTTGTTGACCGAACATCCTGCCGGTCAAACCCTCGGGTTCGAAATGTGTGCATGTAATGCTCCCAGGAAGGTCAAGATCATATCAACATCTCATGATCTGTTCACGATGTCTCCAAGAGGCGGCAAAGTTTCTGGATGGGCCGGCGGCACTCGCCATAACTGGTGCGTAGAGTAGCGTTGCGGGCTAATCCGTCACTGCCCCGGTGAACGGCAAAGACTCGACCGAGCCTCCAATGAGTCGGGGGCAGGTTTTCCTGTTTCACGAGGACCACGTCGTTCAGTTGAATGTCCGGTTAAAAGCATCCATGAAAGCCTGTGATGAGAGGTCCTCAACTACCTCGATGTGCACAGCCTTTGTGGCCATGCAATCGAAGATCGCCAAGTAGCCTTTGATCGTGGTGCGTGATCGTTTGGTTCCAACTCGAACGGAAAAGGGACCACAGTAGTCGACCCCTGAGGCCAGGAACGGACCAGCTGAATTAACTCGTGGGCTGGGTAGCGAAGCCATTTGTTGCTTGATGACCGCTCCGCGGTGTCGTCTGCAGATGTCGCATTTGTGTAGCAGAGTCCGCACAGATTGTCGACCATGGAGTATCCAATACTTCTGCCGCAACTTCTGCAGCATCAGTTGAACGCCGCCGTGTAGGGTGACGTCATGTGCCTGGCGAACCAATAGCCAAACCAAGGCGCCAGCTTTCGGCAAGACAATGGGATGCCTTTGCTCATCCGGTAGGGACGCATGCGTGAGTCGACCTCCGACTCGTAGGACTCCTCGAGTATCCAAGTATGGGTTGAGAGAGAGTAACGGGCTTTTACTTGACGGTGGTGCACTTCTTGAGAGAAAGCGGCAGCTTGCTCTATGATGATAAGTCGCTCCAAGGCGTGGTCGAGCTCATCCGCTCCGACGACTGATCGCTTTAGTAGGTGACTATAAGTGCTCCGCCAACGGAGCATATAGGCAACAGTACGGAGCAACTGGTGTAGGTTGCTGAACCGCTCGGTCAACGGGATGATGACTTCGTCTCGGCGTCGTGTTGTCAGTTCCATCTGGGTGATGACCATGCCAGAGAAGAGGCATGGCTTTAATTCTTCTGCCACTTGGGCCATGTCGTCGGCGTGCAGCTGCCCGGGTGGGCCAACGGGAAGCGGTCTGCTTGCCAACCAACTCGGCCCTTGCCACCACAGCGAGTGTTGCAGGAGTTCTGATGCACCAAGACCTCGGCTAGCGCAATCGGCTGGATTCTGCGCAAATCGGACGTGATGCCAACGTGCTGGAGACCTCAACTCCTGGATCTGTCGCACTCGGTTTGCGACGTAGGGTTTGAGAGTGGATGGTTCCTTCCGCAACCAACACAAAACAATGATGGAGTCCGACCAGAGGTAGTAGGGTGCAGTCTGCAGGCCTAGAGCGGTGCGAACATTCTCCAATGTGGTCGCGAGGAGACTAGCGGTGCACAGTTCCAGACGAGGAATGGTAGCGCACTTGAGTGGAGCCACCTTAGTCCGGGCGGTCAGTAGAGCGACCTGGGACCGGTCATCGGCATCTTATGTCTTCAGGTAGATGACAGCTACATATACTCGTGAGCTGGCATCGCAAAACCCATGAATTGTGGTCACATGCTGACTATGCATGCCAAGCCATCGAGGTATCTTGACTTGGTTGAGGGCCTGCAGCCCGTTGCGGAATGCTGCCCAGGTGTTGAGCAGCTCAGGAGGAAGTGGGGCATCCCAAGTGATGCCTGCTGACCACAGCGTTTGGATGAACATCTTTCCTGTGATGCTGACCTGCGCAAGGAGCACAGTAGGATCGAACAGTCTCGCCACCTTCCTCAGAATCCGCCTTTTCGTAGAGGAGGGTCCCAGCGGTTCCATTTCCACCAAGAAGAAGAGCTCGTCAGCAGCTGGATCCCAACGCAAGCCAAGTACCGTTGCCGTTGGGAATTCTATGACAAGCTCTGTGGAAGAGGGAGAAGAGGAAGTCTCGTTAGTCACCATGGAAATTACCTGTGCGCTGTTGGAGTTCCATTTGCGCAATTTGAAGTGTCCCGCCATGAGGACAGTGTTGACATCGGCAGCCAGGCCGGCTGCTTCGGAAATGCTGTTGCAGCTGGGGAGCTGAGGAGGTCGTCCACGTAAAAGGCCTTCTCAATCGTTTCTCGGGCCGCTCGGGCGCGTGCTGTATCTGGGATCAGCTCTTGATTGTCCTGTGCGCACTGCATCATGGATCGCACAGAAGTGTATGGACTGGATGCCATACCGTAGGTAACCGTCGTCAAGCGGAAGACGGTCAGCTCATCTGACGGTGATTCTCGCCAGAGAATCCGTTGGTATTCTCGATGTTTATGCGCCACCAAGACCTGGCGGAACATCTTCTCCACGTCAGCGGTCAGCGCAACCAGGTAGCGCCGGAACCGCAGGATGATGTTGATTAGTGAATCTTGGATGGTAGGACCCACCAGCTGGACGTCATTGACTGAGACTCCAGTAGTGGTCTGTGCAGATGCGTTGAAGACCACACGGAATTTGCTAGTTACCGCATGGTGTGGAATGTAGTAACAGTGGGGGTGGTCGCCATGTTGACCAGCCCGTTCCATGTGTCCAAGCTCTTCATATTCGCGCATGAAGGCGATGTACTTCTCTCTGAGATCTGGGTTTGTCTGGAGTCGCCGCTCCAGACAGTAGAATTGTCGCAGTGCAGCTCGGTAGGAGGCACCTAGTGCTGGTGCGTCGTGTCGGAAGGGGATTTGGACCATGTATCTGCCTTCCGATGTGCGGGAGTGCGTCTGGGAGTAGTGCCGGCTGCACTCGTCCTCTCTTGATTCATCTATGGGTACCTCCTCTAACTTCCAGAAATTCCGAACGAGCTCATCCAGAGTGTGTTCCAGAGTGGGCTCCAAAGGCGACTCTTCCGTCACCTGGCTGTGGAGCGATCGGATGGGTGGTGCAGGGCGGCTGGACCGAAGACAACCCAACCAAGGTGTGTGCGTTTGGCGTGGGGCTCGTGTGGTCGTCCATGAATGACCTCATCCTGCACCAAGAGACCCCAGACATCAGCACCCAGCAAGATGTCGATGAGCCCAGGAGTGCCCAGATGGCTGTCTGCTAGTGGTAGGCCAACCAGATGATGCCACTGTGTTGCATCCACATGTGCTGCGGGGAGCGTCGAAGTGATCAGGGGTATCACTACGGCCTTCATGGTGAGCACGAACTCTGATCGCGTCGACTGAAGTGAGAGCGTCACTTGACCTTGAGCCATGGTGGGTCGGGAAATACCGATGCCTTGCACGGCTACATCCAATCGGCTTCTGGGAAGACGAAGTTGCTTGGTTAGTTTGGTTGTTATAAGACTTACCTGCGATCCAGGATCGCAGAGGGCTCGAACCAGGTGGGGCTCCGAGGCGTAGCCGAGCGCCGTAGCTAGCAGTATGGTAGTGTTCGCTTGATTGAGTCAATCCATAGTTGAGGGACCCTGGTCCGGAATGAACTCCCAACGTCCCTTGGTGAACACATAGCGACCACCAGGCGGGGTCTGGGCGCGTTCTGCTTCTGTTTGGGCTGGCTAAGGTGCCGCTTCTTGTGGGGCTGGTTGGCGTTCTGCTTCTCGGCGGGCTGGCCGACGTTGTGTTTCTTGTCGGGCTGCCACCTCCCTTCTGCAGATCAGCGAGTGGTGTCTGCCGTTGCAGTGGCGGCAGGAACATTCGGATGGGCATCCGGTAGCGTTGTGTCCTGGCTGCAGACAGTTGAAACAGACACCTGTAGTTCTCGCGACGTTGATGCGCCGACTCAAGTCCAACTGCTTGAACCTGGTGCACTGATATAACCGGTGAGAGCCATGGCATTGGCCGCACCGGTTCTCGGGAACTGCAACGACGTCAGTCCGAGCAACGGGAAGCGGTTTTGGCTGCCGTGATCCACCTACCTGTTGTCGACCAGAGGTACAAGGTAGCTGGATCTCTGTCGCCAAACTGTGGGCACGATGAGTCAGGAACTCGAGCAGGCTGGTGAGGGTAGGAATCTGTTTGGCTGGGCAATACATGCACCAACCTTGCTGGGTCACCTTTGGCAAACGGGACACAACAATCGGGACCGTCAAAGCGTCCCAACTGGACACTGGTTGTCGCATCACTCGTAGTGCACGGAGTGACTCTTGCACGGTGTCCACGATCCGTGGCAGGGCACTCGAGCACTCGTCCTGGGCTGCCTGCAGATTGAGGAGCCGAGAAACGTGGGTCTCGCACAACAGGCGTGGGTTGTCGAACCTCTCTTTAAGCTCACTCCAGAGCTCTTCATAGCCGCCGGAGTAGATGTTGCCGACGACGCCGACGCCGACGCTGCCAGGCAGGACAGCGGCACGAAGCTTCTGTAACTTGTAGGCCGGCGCCAGCTCCGTGTGGCGCTGTTCCAAGCGGATTTGGACCTCATTCAAATCCGTCACGTCCATGCTGACGATGCGGTCGTGCACCCGCTTGATGGCGGTGCATGCTGAAGTGCGTCGATTCAAATCGTCCATGTCGAATATCGATCACTTCACTTGAACAAGTCTCAATAGGCTGGGAACTCTGTTCACAGTTACCCAAGCAGAGGGCAAAGGGCAAGACACGAAGACGCGAAGGCAATAAGTGTTGCCAAAACTACACAATAAATTGCTAGGCGACTGTGGCCGCATGCGCACATATCCCGAGTACGAACCGTGGGACAAGCGTGTCCACAAAGCACAAACTAAACCTTTCACTCGAGGACAAGCGTGTCCACCAAAAGCACGAATTAAATCACGAATTTTAATAGAGAGAAACCGGGGGACAAGCGTGTCCACAAAAGCACGAATTAAACTGAATTTAATTTAAATATTTAAATTACTCCTCACAGGAGGCACCAAAATGTCGGGGATTAATACTTCCGAAAGTCAGGGGGTGGTCGGAAATAAGAACATGATCGGTTGATTTTAATCTTAATTTATTTCTTATGTTTATGGGTTAAAACTTATTCACTAAAAAGGATCTATTTATTCTAAGTGCAAGAAAGGCTAACAATTTATTACTACTATTACTAAGTTGTAGTCGCGCCGAACGAATGCTGAAGTATTCGGTTGAACTGGTCCTGAAGAACTGCCAATTGGGGTGCAGCCGACTGCCGCAAGAAAGCTCGCCTCGCCATACGAGTCCGTCCACCACCACCATCGCCTATGACTCCAAGTTGCTGCGTCATCACACATTCCAAATGTGTAGAGCGTCGAGTAGCTCCTACCAGGCCCATGCCTTGGCTATCCAGCTGTATACGATGAGAAAGGTGCCTACGCCGGCAACTGCGATAATAATCCGCTGTCGATAAGACATTCTGATGTACGCAGAGTTAACAATGTTGCTGCTGCTCGTCGTTGCTGTATATTTATTTGCTTAGCAAATAGGCCATCCGTCTACATCGCAACAGAGCGAGGTATCGGGTGTCCGCACACAGTGCCCAGTCGATGAGTGGACGACGATGAGCCGCACAAGCAGTGAACGTCGCAGTGTGCGTCGTCAGCGAAATGATAATATGTGTTGTGGTGATCATTCGGCAGGCAACAAAGTGATTGCAAGATGAATCGTATGCAGACGGAATGTACTGCAACTTTGTGCGACTGGTGGTGTGGAATGCGGCGCGTCAGCAGTCCGCATTTAATGTGAGTATTGCTAGTGGCAATACTCTTATTGCCTTGAATCAAGGTCAACGGTTGTTGACCGAACAAATAGTTTAAAGTAAAAGATATGGTAGGCTGTGTCGTCTACACGGCCGCGAGGGTTTTGGGCGGGACAACATTCACAAACATTTACCTACAATGCGCTGTTTATTTTATATTTTTTTGTTTAATTTTTTTGTATATACATTTAACATAAATTAAAAAATATATCTAGTTTTTAAAGCCACAGTTTATGTTGTTATAACATAATTTCCGAGTTTAAAATTTTTAATTCAATTCAATTAGTAATGTAGAAATTTTTAAAGCGAGCTGACCAGAGAACCAAATAACAGAGACTATACTATCACTACTACTGCACATGTTTCGTTCTGCTCATGGTAAGTAACTTGAATGTTATTGACATTTAGTAATGTAGAAATTGTTTACCAAAAGTCAAAGCGAGCTGAGCAGAGAACCAACCAAAATCCTCTCTATTCAAATCCCAACTCTTTTGCTAGATCCAGATACATCTTTAAAAATTATGAAAATTAGATGTTTTGGTAATTAACAAAAGAGCAAATACCATATACAAATTTTCTGTTTCTACTACTACCACTTAAGTTTCTCTCTTTTCATTACCGCTGGTAAGCGCGTTTCTTTAAACACACTATTCACATCACACAAATACAGCCAGCCGTATTTTTCACTGTATTAGTATACGTAGAGTTTGGCTTTCTATAGAGAAGGTTTTAGAACTAGCCAACAGAAAGCATACTATAGGATTTCAATTTCAAATTAAAACCATTTAAAGTTCAATGCAAACTTTTTCGAAAGCAAACGAAACCTTATCTCTCCCCGAGGACAACCATGGAAACAGCATTGTGGACATATTAGAAAAAATTTAGCAATGAAGATTTTCTAATCAGAATTACTGCTACGTGCTCTAGGTCGCCTGATATTACAATAGCAAGCACCTCGCTATTAAGCTCCCTTTCATGGAAAGCGGCACCAATGCTCTGATCACCTCCCTATTGTGATCCCAGTGTATAGTCCAGACAACTGCGTCATATCCGAACAGTTAACCACATGAACCGAAACAAAGCCAATTTGCAAGGTTTCGCGGACTTCGTTGATATCAAATTAAATAGGTCGCCTGATTCACTGAAGGCTATATCTATAGGAAAACTTTCTGTGTATTATAGTTCATGCCGCCAAAAGATTAATTCCCGCCGAAAGAATCAAAAAGTCTATACCATCCTTTCCGCCAGAAGCCCTTAGGCTTACCGAGCGACGCGAACAACAAATATCCAACAGATTCTCGAGTTACTCACCTCACTAAGATCATCCAAAACTGGTTGCCGATTACCAGCGATCCAATTGGCTAAAACCATCTCGAAAACTGCATTCTAGTATCCGCTTTGCTAAAAGTTATTTCTGGGAAACCCCAATCTCAAGGCTTAACAGCAATTACATTCAATAACCACCAACACGACAACAGTAAAAATCCCATTTTTCTAGACAATTTGTCGTACATCCGCCAGCGCACTTCATCTTCGCGGCCCTAGAGGTGCAAGACGCCATAAAGAAGGCTTAACCTTTAAAGGCGCTGGGGCCGGACGGAATACCCATATTAATGTTGTAGAAGCTATATAACTCCAGCCTGGGTTATTTAGCAAAAATCTTCAACCCAACCATGGAAAACTTCACTATACCAAATGTATGGGAAATTTTTAGAATAATCTCCATCTGAAAACCTGGTAAACCCGCCCACAAAGGATCGTCTTATAGACCAATTTCGCTGCTTTCTCGCATAGCCAAAATTTTAGAGACCTCCCCTCCCCAACATCATTAATAGGTTCTTGTCAGCATATATAAATGTCAGGAGCGCAAATTTGGAATTCACAAATTCCTGCTCAAAGCAAAGCAAAGGGGAAACTTAAGATGGGAATCTTACAAGAAGGGGTTATCTTTCACATTCTATTTAATCTCTCTCTATGACCTCACTCCCTCTATTGGTGTTAAATTGATCTCTTACGCCGACGATTGCTCTGTTGCTGCCTCCGGTGCAGATGTAAACGAGGTTACAAATAGGATAAACTAATACATAACGAAGCTATCTGAATTTTACAAAAAATAAAGAAACTTCACCTCGCCTCCCAAAAATCGTCTGTTCAACTCTTGGACCAAAGAAGTCAGGCTAACATTTGACAATTATATCAGCAACGAAATCATCCCTACAGTAAATAACCCCAAAATATTAGGAGTCATATTTGACAATTTCCTTACCTCCTGTAGGCACGCAAAAAATATTTGCAGTAAATTGAGCAGTCATAATAGAGTTCTAAGATCCCTAGCCGGAACCGCATTGGCAAGGACATAGAAGTCTTTGTTACGTTAAAAGCCATTGGATGTTCAATTATTACCTACGGCGCCCACATATGTATGTCATTTTTAAGTGACATACAATGGACAAATATCTAGTCCAGAAGAAATACAGCCTTATGCATCGCAATTGGGTCCCACTCCATAACCAATCCCGATCATCTTCCTGACGAAGCGTCCATACTCTCCACCGGCAACACAATAAACAGTTCTTGCTAGCCTGTCACAACCCAACACACCCAGTTCACATCACTGTCAGTGAGATACCTCTACGCTGCATACGTCAAGACATCAGGACGTAAAGAGAACCCAGTCATACCTTCCACCTGGAATCCCACCACTGTTCGTTCAAATAGTATACACTATAAAACAGTCTCTGTAGCCTTATCTTCAAGCAAGGTTAATAGGGTCATTGGTACACGCTCTCCTCCCATAAATAATAGCGAAAATTCCCTGCCCAGCGAAACCCAGACAACCCTGGGACAACCGCGGTCGAGTTGGTGTCATATAGATCGGATTTATAAAGCTCGTATTATCCCTGGCACCAAAGACCTCTGCCCCGACTGTAACCAAAGCGCCCATACTACCAACCATTTATACCTCTGCCCCCATCACCATGACAGTAAACTGTGAAATTAATAGGTATATTAGTACTGCGGATGAGGGTATCATTATACCCTCTTCTATCTTCTTCTAATTTCTCATCTATCATCATTTAATTTGTATAACAAACTTTAATTTGCTATTTGCTTTCCTTGCATTCAGCATATAGGTAATCTAAGTAAACTGTAAAATTAATAGGTATATTAGTACTCGAGTGTCGGTAGAGATTAGGGATTGAGCCCCGCGCTTACCCGGCTTTCGCCATTAAGCATACTCTTTTATTACTTATCGTACTCAACAGGAGTGAATCCTTCTTTAATATCCCGTGGTGGTTGAGGTATATTAGTACTGCGGATGAGGGTATAATGATTTGAGGGCTTCTGCTCACTCCGATTTCAGACCTGTAAGTGCTACAACAATAAGAATAATTATTGCATTATGATCGCTATTGTACGGCAATATCGGGATCTTGTTGTCGTGAACCACTTCTATGTGCAGTCGCGCATCTGCAATAGAAAAATTGAGATTTGAATTAACGGAAGGAAAACTCGCCATTACCGGGCTATACAATTGCAATTTATATCTGATTTGGTTATTAACCAACACAACGAGCAAATATTTTTTATTGGCAAACCAAAATCCATACAATCTGGTAAGTCTTAAGTTCTTCCATTGTAAAAGCACGCAACTTTTTGAAAAGCCAGGTACATGTACCTTGACTAATGTTGAGGATATAAACGGTTCTTATACCGATATATCTTAGTAAATCCTATTAGTTAGCCACCTTACCACTGGTGGGGGGATAGCTAACCAAAATATAAAAGACAACAAACTTTTTAGACGATTAAAAAATTAGTGCTTTATTTTTCCCTATATTTTTATAAAGATTATATTGCCTACGTGAGCATAAGTAACAAAATACAAAAAATACAGAATAATAGGAAAACGGAAAATTATTGCCTAATTAGCATTAATACAAAGTAAAAAAAATACAAAATAATATTACAGGTAGATTATTGCCTAATTCGCATTAATACAAAAAAAATACAAAATACTGCAAAAATATGCACAGTTTGCACAGGCAGTGACGGACACACAAAAATATGCTAAGTTGCAAATTGACAATTTTAAGCATTGGTACTGAATGAATGAATGGGTTCGAATTGTTGATAAGCGAAACATATTCCCATTGCTGCACCTGTTTGTTTTCAGTTTGAGTTCAAGGTGAGCTGTAATAGATCTCGGATTATGTTTCGCTTAGCCGGAATTCGGAACCTTGGCTTCGTGCATGTTGGATTCATTCGCATGTCTTATGAATTTACATTAAGAACTTTATTATGAACTTTATTATGAATTTTATTGTGAAAATGTGCCCAATATTCACAGACACATTTCTCTCCCCCACTCCCCCACGTTGCAGCCATTCAACAGATTTCATCGCTAGGTAGGCTGTATTTTCGACGTATTCTAAGGGTAGGTACTGCTAGCGATGGTTTGCTAGTTTTGTTTGTCATCCTTGTTTTCCATCACCAGAAGATGATTGCTGACACCGTTTAAATAAGTCCTAAGTATGCCATGGAGTACTGGTGAAGGTCGTGGTTGCTTGTTTTGTGTGACATTTCTGTTCGAAGTTGCTTGATTTCTTGCCTCAACCTTTCGATTTCAATTCAATTCAATTCAATGCCAATTGAAGTTTATCTGCCGATGAATACTTGTTAGTTGGGATTAGATTGCTTGGTATTGCGAGGTCCGTTAGGTTGACCAGTTTGGTATAGGATGGTTTGCGGATACTGGTATAGATCTTATGTCCTTGGAATGTTAAGAGATCTTGTTTAATGATGTAGTTGGGCTGAATTTTTAAAAGGCCAGAACCCTCTAGCATTATAGGTGAAATCTCACTGCAGCATACAGTGTTGATGGTTGTCCTCATTTTGAGGGCATAAATCCATTCATTGGGATGCGACAATCGGATCCATACCTGATCTTCTGTGAGCTAAGTCATCTTGCATTGTTTTGGTAACGGCATATTGTTCAGTAAGTCAACCTAGCATTTGCCTTCTTGCGGTGGAGCGACTTTGTTTGCTCGCAGAGATAAGTGGATGGTCTCGTTGTTGAGCACATTGCCAATTCCTGCTCCGTTATTGGATAGTATTGATCGCGGACTATTGATTAGGTGGAATGAATCTGGGTTGCTTGCAATTAGGGAGCCGTTTTTAAATATAGGTATGGCCAATACTCTGAATATCTCGAACACTTCTATATTGACAAGAGGATATTTGATTTGGAAGATCACGTGGTTGTTAACGATTCTACTCTTTACGGACATCAGTTGATATAGTTGCAGCAGGTCTGACGAGTCTACCGGTAAGCGAAGCGAGGAAGGGACATGCGCCTTTATGTGGTAATAGAAGAAGAGGGCTTATCTTTCCATGGTTTGTGTCGATTAGCACTCTGATTAGCAAGGCTTGTATTCGTTCTGTGTTGGAAATGATTAGCGTCAATTCAATGGATAAGGCCAAAAAAGTACTAGTTAGTTCTTCTTAATTGGTATGCGCAGTTATTTGATTTATTTGCTCTTTCAACGTTCTAAATTTTTCTTGAACACTTAACTTCATTTCGTGGTCTTCATTTCCCTTGATGTCATCAATTGTTTTGATGCCTCCTGTGCATATTCAGAATCAAGGACTCCAAATAAGGAATTGGCTGTGGTTCCAACTATATTGAAGGCGCCTCGTCTTGCTCTTGCCTTATGGATGTTGCTGGAGAAGAATTCGTTACCTGTTCTGATCTCTTCTTTTACATGACTAAATTGATTGATTATGGACTTGTATGAATTGTTATGCGGTATCACCTGGCAGAGTTGTCGTAAATATTTAGTTCCCTATGTGAGTTCATGGAATTCAGTCCAGTACAGTGTTAGTTCATAGTATAGCACCTGGTTCCATTCGTTGGGTGCCAAATTAGCTGTTCCTACAGCTTCAAAGTGAAGGCCTAGTTTAGATGAAAATTGGTTGACTTCCACTGGGTAACTAGATGTAAGTGGTACGATCAGGCATACTATCAAGATGGATAACATTGCCGAGCCGTATGATTTTCGACATTTTCTCGTTGGTGGTTCATCAATGGGGTCCTAACTTCTTTAATTAGAACTATGGGACCGGGTTGTAAGTTTGGTTTTTGCTGTTTCCATTTAATCCGTAGCTGCAATTCACTTAGATATTCTCTCGACCATATGCGCCAAAATTAATTTTTTAGATGCGTCACTAACTTCCATCGTGTTGGCAGGCTGGCCCTCGTATTTTCAGCATTTGCGTCAATCGCATAGCCAAAATTTTAGAAACCTCCCCCCCCCAGGCTTCACTCCACTCTCCCCAACATCATTAAAAGGTTCTTGTCAGCATATATAAATGTCAAGAGGCAAATGTGGAATTCACAAATTCCTGCTCAAAGCAAAGCAAAGGGGAAACTTAAGATGGGAATCTTACAAGAAGGGGTTATCTTTCACATTCTATTTAATCTCTCTCTATGACCTCACTCCCTCTATTGGTGTTAAATTGATCTCTTACGCCGACGATTGCTCTGTTGCTGCCTCCGGTGCAGATGTAAACGAGGTTACAAATGGGATAAACTAATACATAACGAAGCTATCTGAATTTTTCAAAAAATAAAGAAACTTCACCTCGCCTCCCAAAAATCGTCTGTTCAACTCTTGGACCAAAGAAGTCAGGCTAACATTTGACAATTATATCAGCAACGAAATCATCCCTACAGTAAATAACCCCAAAATATTAGGAGTCATATTTGACAATTTCCTTACCTCCTGTAGGCACGCAAAAAATATTTGCAGTAAATTGAGCAGTCGTAATAGAGTTCTAAGATCCCTAGCCGGAACCGCATGGGCAAGGACAAAGAAGTCTTTGCTACGTTAAAAGCCATTGGATGTTCAATTATTACCTACGGCGCCCACATATGTATGTCATTTTTAAGTGACATACAATGGACAAATATCTAGTCCAGAAGAAATACAGCCTTATGCATCGCAATTGGGTCCCACTCCATAACCAATCCCGATCATCTTCCTGACGAAGCGTCCATACTCTCCACCGGCAACACAATAAACAGTTCTTGCTAGCCTGTCACAACCCAACACACCCAGTTCACATCACTGTCAGTGAGATACCTCTACGCTGCATACGTCAAGACATCAGGACGTACAGAGAACCCAGACATACCTTCCACCTGGAATCCCACCACTGTTCGTTCAAATAGTATACAATATAAAACAATCTCTGTAGCCTTATCTTCAAGCAAGGTTAATAGGGTCATTGGTACACGCTCTCCTCCCATAAATAATGTCAGTGGTTCACCGATTAGGAAGTGACCGGGAGTTAGTGCGGTGAGATCATTTGGATCTGAAGAAAGCGGTGTTAATGGCAGTTAATTAAGAATTGCCTCAATTTCAATCATTAGGGTCTCAAATTCTTTATATGTCAAGGGTGCTGATGACAGGCTTCGATATAGTAAATGTTTTGCTGATTTAACTGCAGCTTACCATAATCCGCCGAAGTGTGGAGATCGAGGTGGTATAAAATGTAAATCGATGCCTTTTTCGCTGCATGAGGTGGTATATACTGTCTGGTTAAGGTCCTGAAGCTGATTTCTAGCTCCAACAAAATTGGTCACATTGTCACAGTATAGGTTACGAACGTGGCCTCGTCTTCCCATGAAACTTTTCCGTTGTTAAAGTCTTAGTAGCAAAGGAGCATAATATTGCGATGTTGATGTTTTGCATCGTATGAAAGCGCTGATACTTCGAGTCTTCCTCCAACCCGCATAATATCATTTGTACCCAAAAAGGGTACGAGCCTGCTTATGGCGCTGGGTTTCTCGCACTCGCTGTATCGTTTAAGATGGCCAATATCGGAATTGAACTCATCTTTCTGCAGAACTCGGAGAATGGTATGAAGCGAATATGTTAATTCCTGGCTGGATAATTCTCTTTTTTTGCTTGTCTTCCCTTCACGCCCTTTAAAATTGCTGACGAATCTTAATATGTACGCAGTGATCCGCTGGACCCTTTGAAATGAGTTTCCATGCTTGATTTTGTAGATAAAGTGAGAACTCTTTATCGTTAGTTGTTATTGGTAACGCATTAGAGTTTGGTTGCTGCTCACACAATGATGATTTGTTGTAAGGTTGTGGCCAAAATGATTCTCGACCATGAAGGAATAGGGAACCGTAAAACCAAAGATTGCATTCTTCCAACCTTTCCGGAGCAATTTCTTGTGTTAGTAAATCAGCTGGGTTCTCCTTGGATTTTACGTGACGCCATTGTTGTGGTGTGGTACTAACCTTTATCGAAGATACTCTGTTAGCAATGAACGTTGGAAGGGATTTCTCGGAGGAGTTGATCCATGCCAAGACAATTTCAGAGTCACTCCAAAAATACGTTGGGCATCTTCGTATCCAATATCCATTTTTATTATATTGGCGAGATCCGTTGCTAGTTTGGCGGCGCACAATTCTAGCCGTGGAATTGTCGACTTCTTAAACTTGTCCTTCTCAAGTGGTGCTACACGCGATTTAGCGCACAACAATTGCACTATGATGGTTCCGTGCCCAACCGTTGATCGTATATATATATGGAGGCTCCATACGCCCTTTCGGATGCGTCAGCAAAAACGTGAACTTGTGTTACTTCTGGAGTCTGGTGTCAAAATATGTAGAGCTGCATCCCAATCTAATTTTAGTTTCCACAGCTGTTGCAGAAATATTTTTGCGGTGATTACCACTGGAGCTATGATTCCAAGTGGATCACGCTATTTCTGATCAGACCGTTCTTTTTGTTACTTTAGCATCGTGATTCACATAAGTTTTGATGCAGAAATTGTCCACCTTAGGCAGCCAAGTTAGACCCAAGGTTTTTATGCTGTCTTTTGAGTCATTTTTGAAGTCCAGCTGTACTTCTTTATCCTCTGGACCGAAATATTGTAGTAGCCGCGGGTGATTTGTGCACCACTTGCGCAGTTTGAAGCCAACTCCCTGAAGCACGTCAACCAATTGCCTTTGCATTTCCACAGCAGTGGGAAGACTCTTTGCGCCTGTCATGACGTCGTCTACGGAGAAATAGTGCTGAAGTATCTTGCTGCCGAGGGGGTGACTTTTAGTTGTCGCTTGAGATAGCTGTTGTAAACATTTTATTGATAAATAGGGGGCAAATGATGTGCCCTAGATCACGGTGTTCAGCTGATAACATTTTACAGGTTCTGATACTTCCTTCCTCCACAGAATCAACTGGTACTTTCGATCTTCGTTATGTATCAATACATGTCTATATATTTTTTCTATATCGGCTGTAAGAACAAACTGTGATAACCGGAATCTTAGCAGAATTGTGAATAGGTCATCTTGAATTCTGGGGCCTACATGCATGACGCGTCGAACACGACTCTCAACTTGGTGGTACTGCTATCAGGTTTTTGCACGCACTGGTGGGGAAGAAAGTAGTGTGGCAAATTCGTTGGTGGAAACACTTCTTCTGTCATGTAACTGAGAGTGAGATACTCGTTCATAAATTGATCCTATTGTTGCTTAGGCTTTTGACGTGACAACGTCTCACTACAAGGTTAAAGGGGGTACATGTTCAAAAAGTAAAATGTTAAGTAATACACTGTTGTGATCACTGTTGTGATCAATGTTGTGATCAATGTTGTGATCAATGTTGTGATCAATGTTAAGTGAGACACTGCTAAATGTCCCACTGTTGTGATCACTGTCAAATGTCACACTTTTAAGTGAGCCACTGTTAAATATCAGTACTTTGGGAACTAAGCCATTTCCCAAGCGATTCGCATGAAATTCGGTATGTAGGACTAAGATGCGGCTATAAGACTTCTTCCTATGGAAATTCTGGAATATGATCATTATGGTCTGGAATTTCTTGATTAAAGCAATTTCTCAAACGATTCGCATGAAGTTAGGAATGTAGGACTTAGATGCGACTATAAGACTTCTTCCTATGGAAATTCTGGAATATGATCATTATGGTCTGGAATTTCTGGAACAAAGCAATTTGTCAAGCGATTTGCATAAAATTCGGTATGTAGGACTCAGATGCCACTATAAGACTTCTTCCTATGGAAATTGGGGAATATGATCATTATGGTCTGGAATTTCTGGAACAAAGCAATTTATATATGTAGGCCTCAGATGCCACTATAAGACTTCTTCCTATGTAACTTCGGGAATATGATCATTATGGTCTGGAATTTCTGGAACAAAGCAATTTATCAATCGATTCGCATAAAATTCGGTATGTAGGACTCAGTTGCGACTGTAAGACTAGTTTCTATGGAAATTCTGGAATATGATCATTATGGTTTGGAATTTTGGGAACAAAACGATTTCTCAAACGATTATAAGAATTGTTCCTATGGAAATTCTAGGATCTAGCCAATAGGGTCTGGATTTTTGTTGACAAGGCGATTCGTATGAAAGGACTAAGATGCGACTATAAGAATTGTTCCTATGGAAATTCTAGGATCTGGCCAATAGGGTCTGGAATTTTGGGAACCAAGCCATTTCTCAAGCGATTCGTATGAAACTCGGGATGTAGGAGTAATATGCGACTATAAGATTTGTTCGTATGGAAATTCCCAGAATAGGGGCTGAAGTTTTGGGAACCAAGCCATTTCTCAGGCGATTCGTATCAAACTCAGAATGTAGGACTAATATGCGACTATAAGATTTGTTCCTATGGAAATTCTAGGATCTGGCCAATAGGGTCTGGAATTTTGGGAACCAAGTAATTTCTCAAGCGATTCGTATGAAACTCGGGATGTAGGAGTAATATGCGACTATAAGATTTGTTCGTATGGAAATTCCCAGAATAGGGGCTGAAGTTTTGGGAACCAAGCCATTTCTCAGGCGATTCGTATGAAACTCAGAATGTAGGACTAATATGCGACTATAAGATTTGTTCCTATGGAAATTCTGAGATCTGGCCAATATGGTCTGGAATTTAGGGAACCAAGCCATTTCTCAGGCGATTCGTATGAAACTCGGAATGTAGGACTCATATGCGACTATAAGATATGTTCCTATGGAAATTCTGGGATCTGGCCAATAGGGTCTGGAGTTTTGGGAACCAAGCCATTTCTCAAGCGATTCTTATAAAACTCGGAATGTAGGACTAATATGCGACTACAACCCTTGTTCCTATGGAAATTCTGTAATGTAGCCATAGAATCGTTTGCCTGAAGCGCGACAAAATCAAAGTCTTCGAACAGTTCGAAATCAAAGCGACCCAAGAGAAAAAGAAAGCACCATCTGGCAGAACTAGCCCTTTTCAAAAAAAAGCTCGAACCCCTCCAGCGTGCGGTGATCAGCACCGAGTTATTAATTGTCCTTACAAAGCAAAGACTTGCGAAAAATGCAAGAGTTTGAATCATAAAGCTGGTCACTGTCAAAGTTATATATATTTTATAAAGCAACAGGTCGAGAGAGCGCACAAAAATGCTCAAGAGTATGCCTTCAAGTCAATCAATTCAGCGAAGTCAACAATGCCGCGCAACGAATGTTTGTTGAACCAAAGATCAACGGCGCGAACGTTAAGCTACAACTCGACACAGCTTCAGCCATAACGAAAAGAAACTGGAGCCGCTTTGGAAAGCCAACCCTCCAAAGTATCTCAAAACCATGTGTCATCAAGTTGAATGGGATTGAAGACTACGCTGAGTGATATGTAGCTAATCGAGAAATTAACCTATTCGGAATTCCTTGGTTCCGTGTCCGTGAACAGCATCAATGAATTTTAGGACCTAAGCAATTTCTTAAGTGATTCGCATGAAATTCGGTATGTAGGACTAAGACTGTAAAACTTGTTCCCATGGAAATTCTAGGATATGGTTATTAGGAACTGGAATTTCTGGAACTAATCAATTTCTCAAGCGACTTACGCCTTTTAATTTAATCAATATTGATTATTATATTTAATTTAATTTTTTTTGAGTCCTTTAAAAAACGTTTTTATTTAATCGTATTGCTTAATTATAGAAATTTAATCGTATTTAAAAATAATAATATTAATATTTGCCAACAGAATAGAATGAAGCAAACATGTACAGTAGTAGTGATAGTATAGTCTCTGTTCGTGGTGCTCTATCGATGCTCTGCTGTTTGTTCTATTAACATTGCATAAAATAATACAGTGCTTTGTGATAGAGAAAAAAGTACAAATGTTACAAAAAAGAGGCAAGGCCATTTACAAGTTGCAAGCGACGTTGTAATTGCTGCTTTTTCCTTTTCTTTTGTCTTATCTTATCCTTACTCATGTATACAGTAACTAGAGTGGTGTTAGATTGCTGGTTTGATATTTAGCGGTTGGTTTGATGTTCCATGGTAAGTTGGATGTCTGCCATTGAACATTGAACAACGAATCTACCATCGACCATCGACCATTGAGTAAACCATCAAACACCATACAAGGCATTAAACATCGGTTCAAAATAACTTTTCGATCAATTACAGAAATAAGAGAACAATGCAAAAGAAATTTAATGATAAATAATTGGCCTGCATGTTGCAAAGCGACGTTCTTACCATACCATTTCGATGCATGGGTTAGTGCTGCTCACTTCTTTTCTCTTCAAATTTAATTTAAAACTACTCAAATTTTTTATGAGTTGAAACCAAAAGCTGCATTACAGTGTTTGGGCAGTGATATGCAATATCCAATATGCAATATGCAGCCACTTCACAGTTAGTGGTTATGTACATTAAAATTCGCTTATAAATAATTTATTTCATTTTATGTGATGTGATGATGATGTATGGGATGAGCTACGATCATCTTTTTTTATAATACGAAAACAGCTTTAGGCTTATCTTTGGACGTACCGATCAATTCAAACATTCCTTCTTTAGCCGCTCAAAAATTTTGTGAAATGAATTGCCGGACTCTGTATTTCCGCATGTGAATTAAAAGTTTTAAACTCGGAAATTATTTTATAACTACATAAACTGGAATACTAGATATACACTTTAATTTAAGTTAAATGTACATACATAAGAATTAAATAAAAAAAAAAAACAGTAAATGTTTGTAACCGTTGTCACGCTCAAAACCGTCGCAGCCGTGTAGACGACACAGCTCTGCTCTTGTTATTGTTAGCTAATCGATCGTCTTTCTAACGCTTTAAAGCGATGGCTTTTGACTCCCCGAGCCTTGTGGTATCATCTGAAGGGGTATGTTCACGGTAAATCTGCCTTGGATATCCCGATGAGTTGTCTGTACAAAGTTCTTTTCACACCACTTTTCTGCTGTTGTAAGAGCACCTTGTGGTTCCTCTGGTTTTTCAGATATCCAAAATTGTTCAATTAGTTTGTTCAGATTTTCGTCTTCGATGCACATACCGCAAGTAATTGATGACTTTGGAAGTGGTCCAATCCTCCCTGTTCCCATCCACCCGAATACTGTTTTTTGAAAAGCATCTCGACATTGGATCTTATTTGTCCAACAGATGGAGCAGGTCGATATACTCCGTAAAATGGCTATTTTTATTATTTTGTACTGTGGTTTTTTTCATTAAAAATCTGGCGCAGATTGATTTTGTGGCCGACAAGTTTTTCGTTCTACGGTAGATCAAATTTCCCCCGGAACAGATCTGTCTATTTTGGGAGCTTAACCCCTATTTTGACTAACTATTGCTATATTGCTTTCAACAAAAAAATAAAAATTACAACAACAAACACATTGGATAGACCAGAAAAGGTTTAGCGTTAACCAAAAAAAATTTTTTGGTTAAGAAATATTTAACCAAATTTTTAGTTATAATTCCCACCACCAGAGTCGACGTTTAAAAATTATATATGGATAAGTTGGCAAACACATGAAATTTCATGAAATTGACCAATTGATTTGGTTAGTTTTTGCTGTTGCTTTGATCAGCCGTTAACCACAAAAAATACCTCTCATTTTGTAGAAAGCAATATAGCATATAAGAACAATACAGTTTCGTGTTTGCCGAGAAAAAAAAGGCGCTCAAGCGCAGACTTCTACAGCAAAAAAACGACATAAGTAGTCGTCAGATTTTGTATTCTGTGGTCATCATTTCATTCCGACTCAGATTCAGATTTCAGATTCCACTTCGCAACAAAATGTCACAACCGGATAATTGATGTCCTTTTTTTTCCTTTTATATCTGGCGCAGTATTTTTTTTTTGCCTTCAAGCTGTTCGTTTCCCCTAAAAAATCAATCTAGTTAGAGCAAAAACAGATCTGTATATTTTGGGAGATTACCCAAAAACTTCTCTACAGAAAGTCCAACTGTTGTCCTGATCGACAGACACATGCTTAAAAAGTAACAATAGCCGTATTTTATTTGCCGAGGAACAACAACAATTGCTTCCTTCCTTCCTTCTTCCTTCTTTGGAATTGTGAAAACCTGCTGTTTGGCTGGTTTTGGCTGGTTTTTACATTCGAATTTCGAACTCGATCGGCAATAAAATGCAGCTAATATTACATGAATTGGTAGTCAACAAAAGATCAAAAAGATATAAAATTTTTGTTACCAACCACCACAATTTATGTTTCACAATCTTTAATCTTTACACTATACTTTTCATTTTATAAAAAATTGGGTTAAATCCAACCCCCTCGACAGAGTTATAGCCAAAAAATAACTTTCTCATTAAAGTTCAGCTGGGGGCGTGTTTAAAAGTGGGCGGGCCTAAAGATTGGTATCAACTGAAAGGTGAAAATTACTTCTACATACTTTTTTTAAACGGAAGTTCGATCAAGTTGTACCTGGTTCATTTGGTTTTTCATATAATTGAGTAATATATCATTTGATTGAGTTATTCCCATAGAAAAACAGGTTTTATATAGCAAAGTGCATTAAAGGGCTTACGCGGTAGGGCTTTCGGCCACTGAAAGCGCTTATTGAGCAGACCTCAAAAATCGCAATTTTGGTTGGAAGAGGCGCCCCTTTCAAAATTTGAGTTTTTTTTAAAAATAAATACATCCACGGTCTCACCCCCACCCGCAATCCACCAACTTATTACACAGGAACACCACATACCTTTCGCTGTGATGCATCTGAATTGCAACGGCTTACGAGGGAAAGTAACAGAAATCACCAACTATATGGAGCACCGTGGGATCTTAATTGCTGCCATACAAGAAACAAAGCTCACTCCCTCCTGCTTGCTATCCAGAAGCACCAACTATAACATAATACGCAAGGACAGAAACAGTGGAGGCGGAGGAGGTCTTGCGTTCATCGTACACAACTCGGTCAACTACAGACTCATCCCAACACCTGCACCCACTACACCTGATCCACACCTCGAAACACAAACTATTGCAGTCAAGTCCAACGACACCCTAATCGAAATAACAAATGTGTATATTCCACCAACAACATGCTGCACATCCGGCTACCTTCCTTCTCTAGAACATCTACTAACAGACGGTAACCGCCTGATTGTCGGGGATTTCAACGCTCACCATGATCTAGAGAATGATCGTCGCGGCACGAATATTGCTGAGAAAATCGATGATTCAAACTTTGGTACCATCAATGAAAACTCACCCACCAGGATCTGTGCCACCTGTTCCAGCTCCCCAGACATCAGCATAGTAAGCGACACTTTATTAGCTTGTACATCATGGAGAACAGACACAGCGTTAAATCCCGACCATATCCCGATCATCATCACTGTGGATAAAGCCGATAACTTTGTGTCGACGGAAAAACGCACGTTTGTCAATTATGCTAAGGCGGACTGGCCAAGTTTCACTAGGTTTGTCGACAGACAATTGGGACAGTTACCACCCCCCACCAACGCAATTTCAGGTGAAAAGATCCTCCGCCGGATCATCATTAGAGCAGCTGCACGTTTCATTCCAGCCGTCAGAATACCTACAATTAGGCCCAACTTCCCAGCAGAAGCAGTCCAGCTCGCTAACGAACGTGATCATATTCGCAGCATCATCCCCGCGAGTACCAGAATCGATCTACTAAATCACGAGATTGATCGCCTAGTCAACCAACATAGGCGAACTAAATGGCGGGGGCTCAAAGAAACTCTGGTCCACTATCAAGGAGCTCTCCAACACCACCAGTCGCAGAGACCTAACAGCCATCACATTCAACAGCACACAACAAGACTGCCCCAGGAAATGTTCCTCAATGTTCTGCCGCCAGTTCATAGAACACCCAACGCACTGTAACAAGAGCAAGCGCACTACTCTCAGGAAGTTGCACAGCCTTGACCAAGACAACACCTCACATATTCAACTTCCCTCCGAAGTTGAATTAGCCATACGCAGTGTAAACCCTTCCAAAGCCATTGGACCGGATGGAATCGCAACGATTATGCTCAAACATCTTGGCTCATCAGGTATCACTTACCTAACTCAAATCTTTAACCTCTTACTTGAAACATTGGACATCCCTGACCCTTGGAAAACGGGCAGAATTATTCCCCTACTCAAGCCCGGTACACAGGCAGCTCAAGGATCCTCGTATCGTCCAATTTCTCTCCTGTCTCAAACAGCGAAAATACTAGAAGCTATACTACTTCCACAGCTTCATTCCAAACTCCAGTTAGCTGAACACCAACACGGCTTTCGCAAGCAGCGCAGCACAACCACAGCCCTTTCGGAGATCACAACACTCATCTCGCAAGGACTTAAACAACAGCGTCTCTGTGACCGCACTGTCCTTGTTGCACTGGACCTATCTAAGGCATTCGACACCGTTGACCTAGGCATCTTACTACAAGACATCCTAGAGTCACAACTTTCCAACACCACGAAACGTTGGCTTACCAACTACCTTAATGGTAGGAAATCATACGTCGAATTTAGGAACAAAAAATCGCCATTCAGGAAAGTCAAGCAAGGTGTACCCCAAGAAGGGGTCCTCTCACCAACACTCTTCAAACACTACATGGCAAAACTCCCTGCACCACCTACCGGAGTCAAATTGATATCGTACGCAGACGACTGCACTATTCTTTCCTCAGGCAAGGACATCCCTGCCATTTGCAGAAACATCAACGCCTACCTCGATACTCTAGAAGACTTTTTTATTAGTCGAAATCTAATCCTGTCTCCAGAAAAATCGTCCGCTACACTTTTCACCACCTGGACCATAGAAGTTAACCTACAGCTCGACATCTCGATACACGACAGGACAATCCCTACAATCAAACATCCAAAGATTTTGGGGTCACATTCGACAATCTGCTGACATTTTCGACTCACTCGGGAAACATTAACAAACGAGTCATGTCCAGAAATAAAGTCCTCAAATCTCTAGCGGGCAGTACATGGGGTAAGGACAAAAAAACCCTTCGTACCACATATCAAGCGATTGGCAGATCGGTACTAAATTATGCGGCACCCATTTGGACACCTCGCCTCTGCCGCACACAATGGCAGAAGCTTCAATCCTGTCAGAATGGTGCTCTTCGGATCATCACTGGCTGCCACCGCATGTCACATGAGGACCATCTCCATCAACAAACCCAAATTCTTAAAGTGAAAGAGCACAACGAGCTTCTCGCCAAACAATTCATACTGGCATGTCACAAACCCGATCACCCGAACCGTGACCTGCTCACCCTCAACACACCACCCAGGCATATCCGATCAGATATTCGTATGTTCCGCGAAGAGACAAACCAATTCATCGCACATACACCTCTAGATCCAGCAGACTATAAAGCAGCCTTAAATGCAATTCACCAAGAGTCAGTCAGAGCCGCACTAGATGATCGCCAAATTAACATCGTGTTGGGAGGTCGCCCTCCCCCTATACATCAAAGCGAGGAAAACCTCCCAAGACAAACCAGATCAACACTGGCACAACTGAGATCTTTTCTGAATAGCTACATACACCGCTTACGTGACAGCATCATCGATTAATGCCCAAACTGTGGTGCATCACCACATAACACAGCTCATCTATTCAGCTGCCCGTCCCATCCGACGTTACTCACACCGCTATGGACACAGACTGTCGAAGCAGCCGCATTTCTGGGCCTGGACTGTTCCGACAGCGACACAAACACAACCCAACGTTTGGACTAACACCAATTAATAGTTGCTACAACAACAACATGAAAAAACATAAACATTTGTAATGAGTATAAATTGATCCACCTTCCATGATAATTGGGGCACGCCCATAAAAATCGTTCAGCTTTCATTTGACATCAACATGAGGCCCGCCTCAAACACAGCTACTGTTGAACTTTTACGGAAAAAAGTTTTTTGACTCTAAATATTCTGAGCTAGGCTTGATTGCACCCATTTTTTTAATAGACTGTATTTTTATTATTCTTCATATGATACCAATGTTACGCCACGCCAATTAACCCCTAAAGCTCCTTCAAATAACTTAGAAAAATGCATTTTTCTGAAGAAAAAATCGAACTTTGGATGCTTCTCCTACCTAAAGGGGGCGTTTCCGGAAAACAAGATAGCGATTTTCAAAATCTGCTCAGTTGGGACTTTCATGGGAGGTATGTCCGAAAGCCCAAATCTCGAAATACCTATACTGCAGTTTAGCCAACCAAGCTGTAGCATTTATCGGTGACATAAACATTGTGAACTCAATAGATTCGGTTGAACAGCGCCACGGGGCTCTAAATGCTATCAGTTTACTCTAAGTCCATTTTCGGACGTACAGTTAATTTATAAATTCTTTCACAAAACGTACGTGGAATGCTCTGCAGGGTTTTTCGGCATACTTATACTGGAGTTTAGCCAAGCAAGCTGTATCATTTATCGGTGACATAAACATTGTGAAGTCAATAGATTCGTTTGAACAGCGCTACGGGGCTCTAAATGCTATTATCAGTTTACCCTAAGTCCATTTTCGGACATACAGTTAATTTATAGATTCTTTCACAAAACGTACGTGGAATGCCCTGCAGTGTTTTTCGGCATCACTACGATCCGCCGTTAATAAAATTTTTTTAACTCGTATTTAGTTGTTAGTAATACGTACTTCTTTTGACGAAAAATAACCTGAAACGAAAGTTATTTGTGATTTCTTTTGGTATAAGCACCCCTGTTAAAAACAAATTACTTACGAGCTTGCTTGTAAGTGCATAATACGATGCAGAAATAAACTTTTTGCTTTATTTATAAAATTTCTCGTGTATTTCTACAATGGTATTATGTGCTTATTTCTTATTAACAAAAAGCTATTTACATTTGCTCTTTTTATAAGGGGATGCATATTCCACAGACAACGTTTTTCTAAGCAAGATATTCTTTATTTTTTTAAAGTTTAATTATGCACTTATTCTCATTTAATACCAATATTATTCATTCTCCTGCGAACGAAGGCGACCGTTTGGATTTGTCAAACGGATTGACAATTGCTTGGCGCGCTCGACAATCTCCTTTCTTTTTTTTGAAGAAACGCCATGGGCAATTTCGCCGCAGTACACGCGATTTTGCATCATTAGGACATCAAGTTCCTTAACATTATGCACTAGGAATTTCTTGAATCCGGTGGGGAGCATATGACGAGTTCTGTTGTTTGAACCATACCCAATGTTTGGCATTAAATATTGACCTTTGAAACGACGTCGTACCCTGTTGTCAATACCTTTCGGCTTGCGCCATTTGTGCTGTAAAAGAAAAAAAAAACTTTTTTGTTACATGTTAAATTAGCATTTTTTGGTACTTACAGAAAGCTTGGCGTACCGATCAGATTGGTGGCGAATGAAATGCTTGGTGCGTTTCTTAACGATTTTTGGTCTATATGCTGGTCTGATGGTCATTTCCAGGCTAAAACGAGAATTATAAATAAAAAGTAAATTACGAATAAACTACGAAGGAGAAATATGAAGAACTTCTCGTTGAAAAATGTTGCATAAACCGAATTTTATTTATGTGCCTAATTTTTATTTTCGAAGCGTTAATTTATTTTACTGGATGATGATTAATATTAATATTAATAAATATTTACAAAACTTTACACACCGTATCACCACAAAGATAAGTAGAAAAGAAAGAAATTAAGTTGGCTCTGATGATAATTTTAAAAGCAACACAATAAAGACGATGCCAACTTCCCACAAATGTTTAAATTCCGGTTTGAGCACAAGATAAGTCAAAAGAAAATTTTACATAACTCGTTGTTTCCATTTCAAATATTAATAATGCTACAATAAAATAATTTACTTGCTTACATAAATGCTACAATAAATGAGAGCCGAATTAAAAGGAAAATGTAGGATTATTTTTTTTTATTACGGGCACACGCACACAAGCAAATTATTTTATTGTAGCATTATTGTTATTTGGTATGGAAAAAACCAGTAAAAATACTACAAATGACAATTGTCCGCGACAACGATATTGTTTTTGCCAATTGGAAAAAAAGTCAGCTACTTATGCTGTTAGAGAGTTTATTTCACATGTATGTACTTAGTTAATTTTCTGAATTAACGTTTTCTCGCGAAGACTTGTCAATTTACAATTGTATTTTTTTTCTTAGGATTTTAATTATAAATTATTTCAAACTGATCAATATAATACTATCGTTAGTAAAAAAAATAACTTACGAGCTGTATTAGTATTTTCATATCTATAAATAACCTAGTTGGTTCTCATTTTTTCCATTGTTTTAATTTTTTTTTATATCAATTGATAATTTAGTTATTATTTTCTTATTAAGTTTAGGAGTTCAATGTCGTAACATATCTAGTTGCTAGTTGCTCTCTTGACAATTTGTTATTTGCTGTATTGCTTTGGCTAATCCAGCTTGGCTTACAACAACAATCGCATAAGCATAATGCCGGAAATAAATCCAAAAAGTTTTTAGGATTTATAACTAAAGCCATTTTTTAGTTATAGCGCTCACCGTAAGGCGGTGTTTTGTTTAACACATACACATTAAAATGCATCGAATATTTAAAGCCAAAAGCTGTTGCTTTGTAAAGCCAAGCCGTCTTTGCCAAAGCAATACAGCAATTGTAAATTATTTGCTATCTTGCTTTGGCTAAGCGAGCTTGGCTTTACTTTCATTCTCAAAGCAACAGCTTTTGGTTTTACCGTCTTACGGTGAGCACCATAACTATAAAAAGACTTTAATTTCTTAATCCCAAAATTTTTTTGGATTTACTAGCTTATGCAATTGTTGTTGTAAGCCAAGCTGGCTTTGCCAAAGCAATATAGCTAATATTTTCATCATAAAACCAAATTTGAACTAAATAAAAAAAAATGCCGGCAGATCAAGGTTTTGTGTTCTATTTATTCAAAAAATCAAGAGATTGTTGGAACTGGATCAAATTTCAGAAGTAGCATTTCTTTTTAAGATCCTTTTGCTACGTACAAATGTCAGTTTTTTATTAATATAAATGACAGCTAAAAATCTAAATTCACCATTTGATTACCGCCATTTGTGATTTTAATGTTGTATTGTGATTATTGTGAGGTTATTTTTGAGTGTGAGGTTATAAAACTGTGTCTTAAAATTATAAACAAAATTTTATGTTTACCAACACAACTACAAAACTAGATCAAATCTTTGTGTTTGCCTTTGTATTCTATTAGAACCACTAAATCTAGATTTTTCAAAAAAAGTGAATAATACTCGACATTAGAATTATGGTAGTGACTTTTTACTACGCTATAACTGTAGTGAATAGAATAATCTATTAATAGATGGTTCTATAAGCAGCAGATGGTGATGTTAAACTACTCTGTCGATTATAGCACCATAAGCAACCTTAGTAATCAGTTATAACTTATAAGTCAGTTGCCAATGAGAGCAGTCGACATCACTGCAAACAATATTAAATAATAATAAATAAATATAAAATATAGGTGTTTTCTTTTATTAACTCCTAATCGGACACGACGATACAAGGTGCAGTTTGTTATAATCTGAATCTAATTGTGAAAAGTGAAAATAAAATGGAATGGTTAAATAAACCAGATTGCTTAAGCATAAAGGGCAACTTATACAATAATTGAAAAAGATTCAAATCAGATTTTGATTTAGTTCTAATAGCAAGCGGCAAATAAGATGCAGCTAAAATACTGTATAGCCCGGAATGGGTTAGGGATCCAAGACACCCCTCCTCTGAAAGCCCTCTTTGAGCAGATCTTGGAAACCGCCATCTTGTTTGGAGGAGACGTCCCCTTTCTGGAGTGGTATCCAAGGTTGGCATTTTATTGGGAAAAAGTAAGGTTGGCGCGGGGCCAATAATCTCGTCCATAAAAAAAAACATATTACGGAACCCCAAATCAGCCTCGGATACACTGATGAACGACGACGATCACGGCAACGAAAACGGCTAAACGATTTAAGAATTTTCTCATGGAACGTACGCTAATTGTATAGAGCTCGAGCTGCACAGCAGCTAGCCGATACCCTGTCCAAATAATTGCTATATTGCTTTCAACAAAAAAATAAAAATTACAACAACAAACACATTGGATAGACCAAAAAGTGGTTAAGCGTTAACCAAAAAAAAAATTTTGGTTAAGAATATTTAACCAAATTTTTATTTATAATTATCACCACAAGAGTTGACTTTTAAAAATTGTATATGGATAAGTTGGCAAACACACGAAACAAAAATTTACCAAAATTTGGTTAGTTTTTGCTGTTACTTTAATCAGCCGTTAACCACAAAAAATACCTAACTCATTTTGTTGAAAGCAATATAGCAAATAATGCTGACATAACAGCAATTCAGGAGAGGCGGTGGACGGGGAATAGTGTCTTACAAAAATCAGAATATGGCATATGTTACAGCTGTCATGGAAGACATCATTAACTCGATGCTAGTCAGCAAAATAATGAAACCCACCCGGCCTTAAAGCGAAGATGAATATAAAGAGCTCAGAAGATATGAAAAAACAGTTAACCGGCGAAAGAAAGCAGCCTGGGAGAAAAATCTCGTCCGTGAACTGGAAAATCGGCTCAAAAATAATAATGCCCCGGCCTCTGATGGGATCCCAGCGGAACTGTAAAAATAGGCCAAGCAATTCATGAAATAATAGTGCAAGTATGGGAAGAAGAAGCTATGCCAGAAGACTGGCGAAGAGGCATCCTGTGCCCCATACATAAGAAGGGAGATATCACAAAATTAAGCAATTATCGTGGTATTACGTTTTTGAGTACCGCGTATAAGATTTTCTCCTCTATCCTTCAAGACAGGATAGCCCCATACGCTAAAGTCATCGTACGAAGAATTGTTGGCCCGGTATGTGAGGAAGGACGATTCTGTAGATTCCATAATGATGAGATCTTCGAGCGTTACCGCGATGTCGACATCGTAAAGAGAATTAAGCTCGGAAGGCTCCGGTGGGCAGGACACCTAGCTCTCATGAGCGAAGATGATCCTGCTCGGAAAGTCCTTTAGTGGTGGTCCTTAGGTGGTAGCTTAATCACTTTGCAAGAACTTTTACAACTTCACTGGTTAAATTCCAACTAACTAATAATTTCTCTGCAGCGAACGCCACCTTTTATACACATTGAAAAGTTCCACAAACTTCCAATCTTATAGACAGAAATATCGAGAAAAGACCAGAAAATTGTAGCCTTATTTCCTTATTTAAAACTAACGATACTTATATGTAAAGAGTCATCTTCTAACAATAGACTGCATGTTCAATCATGTTATTTTACAAAAACCAGGCAAACCGTACAAACCGGTTTGACAACATTTTTGATCAGTACATAATGATTCAAACTTACAAACGGTTACATTTGTCATTTCAAATAATCTATTTGGTGGCCGAAAGTTCTTGAACGAACAACGGCTTCTAATCTTCAGAAACTGCAAAGAATTGCCTGTGTTGGTATAACGTGTGCCATGCGCACCTCATTTCAGTGTTTGGAATGATGTCCATGATATGGCAAAGCAATGTGATCAGCTTAAACACCAAGCTGCGACTGTTCCGTTCAAATGTTGAATCTGTGCTGTTGTATGGGTGCAGCACTTGGAAAGTGACCGCTACTATCACAAAAAGATTACAAACATTCGTAAATAGGTGCCTACGGAACATCTTAAGGGTTTTCTGGCCTAATCGTATCTCTAACGAACATCTTTATCAGAGAACGGGTTAGGCACAACCATCCAACGACGGAAGTGGCAGTGGATTGGTCATATACTCCGAGAAAAGGCGACAGTTCCATAGCAAACTACGCAATGCAATGGAATCCGTTATATCAGGATGGTAGAAGAACGGGTCGTCCGAGAAATACATGGCGCAGAACAGTTGAGGAGGAGTCGCGGCAATTGGGGAAGAGTTGGAGAGAGCTGAAGCTCATTGCCAGGACCCGCACGCGATGGCGCGTAGGCGTAGTAGAGGCCCTAGGATCCACAAGGGGATATAGGACATAAGTAAGTAAGTATGCGCAACTGCCTTACGACAGAATTAGAAGCTGTCGTAGGGCTTTCACCCTGAAAAAATTCATTAGGAAGACGGTCGCTAGATGCGCTATTAACCTGCAGCTAGAATACAAGTACAAACAAATTCTTGACTCAATTCCTGAAAAAGACATGTTCTGCACTATCCCCGACATTAAGGTCAGGGAGTACTATTTCGACAGGTTAATTGAGGTAACAATATTTTTTTTTTGTCTTCAAGGAAATTTTATTCACTTCCAAACAATTTGAGCACTGATTAACAAGTGGGAAAACAAACCTCGTCTGGCCCATTGGGAAAAAGTCCAAGGATTGAGACAGTCCAAACGATTAATCAGGCTCTTTTCGTACAAGGAAATCCTTAACCTAGACAAGTATAGCATTGGAAAGCTAGTGAGCTTTCTGGCAGGTCACTATGGCTTGCGTTATCATCATCATATTTGGCTCTACGACCGCTACAACCGGTGACCGGTCCTTGCTTCCCGCAAAAAATCTCTCCACCGGTCCCGATGTCATCCAGTTTTGCATCCCTAAAGTCTGGGCGTCCTGGTCTACGCCATACTTCCATCGTAGGCTTGGCCGGCCTCGCTTTCGTGTTCCATAAATCCTACCGCAAAGTACTTTCCGAGCAGGATCCTCTTCGCTCATGCGAGCTAGGTGTCCTGTCCACTGGAGCCTACCGAGCTTAATTCTCTTCACACGATGTCGATATCATAGATCTCATCATTATAGTCTCCGGATTCGTCCTTTCTCACATACAATTGGCCGTAAGACTTTTCTCTCGAAAGCGGCTAACAGGTCAGAATGCTTTTTGCTAAGCACCCATGTCTCGGATGTTAGTACTGGTATGACCATTGTCTTATACACCAGCAGCTTGGATGTTATATTTAAATTCCTGGATTTGAAGAGTTTTGACAGACTAAAGTAGGTTTTGTTGGCTCTGAGCAACCGTGCGCGTATTTCTGGTTTAATGCTGCAATCGGCTGCTACAGTTGACCCGAGATAGTTAAAGGATTGCACTACTTCAAATTCGCGCTCCACTATTTTAATTGCCGGACCAATACTGGATCTTCTACACGCAGACGTGGCCACTATGTACTTTGTTTTGCTCTCATTTATGTGCAGCTCCAGATTTCGTTCCGCCACCTCGATCTGGATGAAAGCTTCCTGTACAAACCTTTGGCTTCTACCAACGAAGTCGATGTTGTCTGCGTAAGCCAGTATCTGAATGGATTCTCGCCGTTACGTCAGAGTCTCGGATTAATTTCTTCAATGCCAGGTTCATAAGGACGCAGGCCAGTCCATCCCCTTGTCGAAGCCCGTTATAGATGTTGAATGGGCTTGATAGTGATCTGGATATTTTTACTTGGCTTATAACATTGGTCATGGTCAACCTACATAGTCGTGTCAGTTTATTTGGGATGCCAAATTCTGTCATTTCTTTACATTTATTTGTTTAATAATTAAACAATGCCTGTCTTAACTTTCATTCTAATGTTTCAAGCCCCTCCAAAATATGGATTTTTCCGAAAAATTGTCAAAATAGGAGGAAAATGAGATGGTTTTGTTAGTAAAAATAACAACTTTAAATTAATTTATGATAATTCTATCTCGGTTGAACCCCGAAATATAGATATTCTTATTTTATTTAAATTATGTTATATAAAAAATACAATTCAAACAATTCGGTCTTCGTAAGACTAATGCAGCGACTGCATAAATGAAAACTTTCTATACAACAAAACGAACAAAGAAAAAAACAACCCATAAAAATTAAAATGTTCACGTAAATCCTTTTATAACTAAAATATGTCTAAAAGTATACTATTCGGTATACAACTATAAAAACACAAGCTAAGCTAAGCACGCTTTTGTGGTTAAGAATAATATTACTTTGTGATAATAAAATTAATAATTTTCTGATTTCGTAAATATTTACTTATAATGACATCATTAATTATCGTGTAATGTGCATTTTCGATGAAAGATTTTGAGTAGAGTTGAGTGGAAAATTTAATATCAATTTTCCAATTTGCCCCCCGACCCCGGGGCCTGATTATTAAAAAATTTTAATAGTCTTTCACCGGAAATAATTTAAAAAACAATAAATAAACAAAAAATAACGGGCTTTGGAAAGTGGGCTAAAAACTGATCGCAAGATTCCGCCATTGAAGGAACGAACGGCAGAACCATGTGATATATTGTAAATCACATTTCTCCGATTTAATTCTTAATTTTAATAAACGGCTTAGCCCACCTTATTGCCGTGGCGAAAGTCATTCAGAGAGAGTATTCCCTTGGAAATAAGTTTAAATATATAAAAAAAAACAAAAAACGTCTAAGCTAATATAATAGAGAACAAATCTGAGTCTAAAATCTGAACAAAATTTACAAGCAAATGTGAAGCTTATACTTCGCGGCTCTATTTTATTTTTACTTTAAATGCTTATATAACTAAAACCGGCTTGCCTACGATTTAATAGTTTGTTTTTGGTTAACACATTAACATATTTTTGTCGTTAACACATCAACTTATCTGTTATATACCTAGTAATATACCCTTTAATATTGTATATATACATACACAACCGTTATTTTTAAAAAAATCATCGGTGATCCGGCAAAAGATTTCTATTAAGAACGTGCAACAAAAAGTTTACAAACTAAAAAAAGAAAATAAAGCTAAGTTGAAAAAACTAGCCATCTAACGTTTTTTCATTGAATACATTTCTTTAGATTTTCATACGCTGTATTAATGATTCCCCAGCTAATGAATGCACGCAATGTATTAAAACCACACCCACGATAAAAGTACGATAATCGGCTTCCACGCTCATGGTAAATCTTTTGGCATGTTGACCAAACAGTTTGCATTTTGTGGCCCATGTCACTCTGCATTGCAACTTTTATAACATTCAGTGGGTAGAATAGTGTACTAACAGAAGCTCCTATAAAAGCACCAGCAACAAACTCTTGTGCTGTTTGTTCCGTTACCGAAGACTACAAATACAAATTTTATTAAAAAAATAGTTTGTCACGAAAACATTACATTAATCTCCTGAAACTTACCGTATGAGGTAAATAGATAATAGCTTCTTCTCGCAGCACGAAAAACACTGCATTCGACGGCCCATTCCTATATAAAACAGGTACTAGCCCCCTAAAAAGTTCTTTGTAGCCGTGATAAGCGTAGACATACCTAAATGGAGACAATATTGATAAGTGTTGAAAATAGAATTAAAAAGATTTCTTAGCAAATCTTAAGAAACATTCTTACCTGAATGCTTGTGGTGTATTTTCAAAGTGCTGATGGAATTTCGAATGTGCTAACAAAGTTTGAATGCGTTCAAATGGCAGAAGAACAGCTTCGGCCGTTCCCGATGCTATACCCGAAAACAGCTTTGCTAAATAACTATTTATTCTAAAATCTTCGACTAAATGACGCCTTGTACCTTCATACACTCCAAACATTATTGCTAATGAGATCGTTTTCTGTGCAAGTGGAGGAAATATACCACGATAAAGAAACGTTATGCCTTCCTGTTTTAGTTGATCGTATGCTGATGTAATACGCACTCCATGTAGCATTTGTCTAAATATCATTTTGTATATGGGATAAGTAACTCCTATATTAATAAAGGCAGATCCGCATCCACAAGCAAACTCGTGCCAGTCGAAAGAGTACAAAAATCTCCGACTGTAGATGTTCTGAATAATATTTTGGTCTTGATTATCGGCAACCATCATCAGTTTTCTTCTGCTATCCGGCAGGTTAAATATTGCCTTTATTTAGGTTTTTTTGATTACTTATTGTCAGCTAGTATGCATTATTCCAACATTTTCGGCAAATTAAAAAGTACATACACAAGCTGGTGCTAACCTGTTAGCGGACTCCTTTTCCTAATGAATTTTTGCATGTGTTTTTGTTCGCCGTCTGGATTATGAATGCAACATTGCAAACAGTAATAAAAACAAAGCATTTCAGTTTGACATCAAAATTATCATAAACCTAAAAAATGTTTGTTATAACAAATATAAAAATACTGTACATATTATATAATATTCTTCTTCACCTTTACTTAAATGCTTCCAAGACCAGAATCCAGAAGCAGATGCATAAAAGTTAAAATTTTTTTACTAATACTGTTGTTTATTCAAGCTTTAACAAAAATTTTCTGAAATCAAAATCAATTCAAAACTATTCGAATTCGAAAATGCGCATGCTCCTGATCATATTTTCTCCCTATAATCAGCTGTAATTATACTCACACCAACGACAATTCATACATATAACGACATGTTGGTTTAGCTAACATTTTACAAAAATACCTATAGAAAATATCATTTATTTTTTTATTTTTACGACCATCATTAAAATTTTTTTTTAAATGAAAATTTTTAGCGGGTACTTTTTTATACAAAAAAAAAATCAAATTAAACAAAACATTAACAATACTGAACTATTTCACACATTTTTAGTTCAGTGTCAAACGAAGAGTATACAACGTTTCTGTAAAAATATGTTATCGGTGTGTCAGGTTGTAAATAGACATTAGGCGTATTTTATTGCCGAGGAATAAGGAATTCGAATGTCAAAACCAGCACAACAGCAGGTTTTCTTATTCCAAAGAAGGAATAAGATGGTGCAATTGTTGTTGCAATTCCTTATTCCTCGAAAAATAAAATACAGCTTTTGTTGTTAGAGACATAACTAAAAAACTCAGTAAAAGTGTTGTTGTTTTTTCTTGTTAGTTTGTTAGTCAACTAAATTGTTTTAGGGCACTTTCACATTGGAAAAACTTAAGGCTTACAGAATTGTATAAATTTCCAACAACACATGAGCAAATTTTTTTCAAAAACAACATTCATTCAATCTTGTAAGGCAATGGAAAAACGTACTACTTAAAAATATAAAAATTGTCGAAATTTTTTTCTTTGGGACTTTTTGTGTGCAGCGAACGTAACCAAAAGCCGTTCTCCATGGAAGGATCCCTCCATAACATTAGTCATCCCGTTTAAATGCAAAAAAATATTTTGGATTTATTTTAGATTCGTTAATTTTTCTCGCCTTGCTGGCAGATAGCTGAGAATGTTGGGGCATACCTACGGTGACCAAACATCCTGCATTCTACAGGGTTTTTCTATTTTTGCTGTCCCTTGAGATTATTTTAAAAAAAACAGGATAGTACAATGCCCCTTTTTTCCTAATTTGTTTAGAAAATATCTCACGAACATAAATATAAAATTATTATTTTCCTAGTTTACTGTTTCATTATATTGAGAATGTATTTTTGTTTTGGAACACAACTATGCCTTACTTTAAATTTCAGAAAACAAATGAAGTGTAATAGATATTAAAAATGTCTTATTTTTATTGAAGTTCGCAGTAAAAACAAAAACCCAGTTTAATACACAAACCTTTATCTCTAAAAATAGAGTCTTTATTATTTTTGAGCCGAAATAATATCGCTCTGCTAAATTCGTCTATGCTTGGTGGCGGCAGCATAGTGTGATCTTCGGTCATTGGTGGAAACTCCAAGCTGGCCATTTAGCAACTCATGAAAGTGTTCTTCCAATCGCCTTTGAGATCGGCGATCAGACTACCCTCGTTGTCTTTGCAGTATGTGCAACGCTGTATATATTGTGTCATACCACGGACTCTTTGGTAGAACTTTCGCGCCTCGATCTCTACACTGTTCTAGTTCGCAGACGAGATTTTTTTCCCATGCAGTTTTTTTTTCGTCGGTTACATGGTAATGCTAGCATGTGAATTGTCAATTTGTAAAATTTTCTACGTTCGATCGATCGAGACTACTGAGCGTGAACGTGAAAGGTCGTGCGACGGCGAGGATAGCGACGACTGCAGTGGACGACGTCGGCAGCGCTATGCTGAGCTGTACCAGCGTAAAAACCTGCGGGGAAACCACACAGCGAAGTTACGTTGTACGACGGCAGAGTTGTAACGAATGCAGTTGACGACGTTGGCAGCGATAAGCTGTGTTGTACTAGCGTAAAAACCTGCGGGGAAACCACACAGCTAAGTTACGTTGTACGACGGCAGAGTTGTAACGAATGCAGTGGACGACGTCAGCAGCGATATTCTGTTCTGTACTAGCGGAAAAACCTGCGGGGAAACCACACAGCGAAGTTACGTTGTACGACGGTAAGAATTGTGATGAATGCAGTGTGACGTTGGCAGCGATTATGGATATAATGTCGGCAGCGGATGAGCAGTGACGTCGGCAGCGGATGAGTAGTGACGTTGACAGCGAAACGCGAACCAAAGTTGTATTTGTTGTTCTATCAAAATCTCAATTAAAACTAAATACATTTACATTGTTATTAATTTTAAAATGCAACTTTAGTTGCGTTTTTCCACGGACAACTGTCCGCGTCAGCGCAAGATACTGGTAAAGTACTGTAGATAATTTAGTGTTATTTTGTTAACTTGTGTTAATTTGATCAAACGAAATTTGAATTATTTAAATAAATAACGTAAATAGGAATACAACTAATTTTATATAATACTATTTTAATGGAGCAACAATATTTTGACATAGCGAACAATGGTAGACTAATGAGGGCCTAAAAATGGAGACAGAACTACACTAATAGGTTTCGTTACAATGATATGCAGTACAGTATTGCCAGATAAAATAAATGAATTTTAATGTGATATGGAATAGAGTAAGCAAGAAAAATTTATTTTTACAATTAAATTTACATTAAACTATTGTGATATACATATGTATATGAATTCTTAAATTGAAGAATTACGTATTAATCAATTAAACGTCTTAATAAATAGTACACAAGCTTCGAAATGAAGCAAAAATTGTTATGACGCATTAAATATGTAAAATTCAAGCGGATTATTTAAAAAAAAATAAAATTAAGATAAAAAAACACTCGCGTGCAACGCGGTGTATATTGTGTCATTGCCAGGCAGCAATTAAAGCGCTGTCGTCCAACTTAATGGACTCTTTAATAGTAAAAAGCTGCTACGAAGCATTGCAATCTGTGGCCAGACACAACAGGGTTAAGCTCGGTTGGGTACCAGGTCATCGAGGTATCGCAGGCAACAAAGCCGCAGATGAACTAGCTAGAGCTGGCTTAGAAACTGCATTCATAGGACCTGAACCTTTTTGTAGCGTCAACTGGTGTGCCGCCACGAAGGTGTTAAACTGTTGGGAGGGCGAACTTCGCCTGGCACATTGGGTTAATACCCCAGGGCTAAGACAATCCAAACAACTGATCAGACCCTGTTCATATAAAGAAATCCTGAATCTTGATAAAGGTAGCATTAGGAAACTAGTAAGTTTTCTAACTGGCCACTGTGGCCTTAGATACCATCTTAGCAAAATGGGTGTGGGCTCTCTAACAGAGTGTAGATTCTGTGCGGAGGATGAGGAGTCATCCGAACATGTTCTCTGCGATTGCCCAGCACTTATTTGGTTAAGGAAATATGCTCAACAGCGGAGTTGAAAAACTCTGCTACTAAGGACATATTAGCCTTTATTAGGAAAGTTGTATGTCTATTAGACAATTAATGCCCTATTGATACAATAGATCTTTCAGGTCGCGGTGTCAGTCACTTGGACTAGGGTTTCAAAAAAAAAAAAAAAAATTTGTGTCATGCCGCTGACTCTTTGGTAGAACTTCCGCGCATGGTGCGGTCCCCGAACTCTGTACTGTTCTTTTTTTTTCGACGGTGAACTGTTTTTCATATCTTCGGAGTCTTTATATTTTATTCTTCGCGTGCCCGTGTTCTATGAGATTGTTGCATTGCACGGTATGCAACATTATTACATTCAGTCGCTAGCTTACATTTATCATCGAACCAGTCATTCCGATTTCTACGACACTGCCTAGGATGGTGTCAGCAGCACTGATGAAAGTATTCTTAAGGCGTCCATTTCTCTTCTACGCCGGACATCTCAGTCCCAGGACCTACTCTCCCCGTATTTAGGGCAGCCGTGCGGACTTGAATATGATTCGCAGATGCAACCCTTCGTGATGATACAATCCGCGCTCGGAACACCTTACCAACAAGAAAGTGGTCCCTTTGTGGATTTGTGGATATTTTTACGCGCAAACCTTGTATTCGCAACGAAGAAATTATTGCTTGCTGCCATCTCTATGACTAGTTCTCCATTGTCATTAGTGTTCTCGTATAAGCTATTGGTGCCAATGTACTGCCTGAATACTGGCTACCTACCTATTTTGGCATTCATTTTGTAACGGAGTTTTCCCACCCGGGGTAAACTCAGCATGACCAGAGTTCAGAGGAAAGGGGTCGTTACAATAAAATTTATTTTTGTGACTCTTCGAATTATTTTTCTTTATTTCGTTCCTATTACTTATAATTTAACGTGAGGCTGGGACGAGCGTTAATCCTGAGCGATGCGCTAGCCCGAGGCGAGCTTAATTCCTGAGTGATTTGTTAGCCTGAGACGAGCGTAAGTCCTGAGCGATTGGCGAACATTAGCCTGAGACGAGCGTAAATCCTGAGTGATGCGCTAGCCTTAGACGAGCGGTAATCCTGAGCGATGCGCTGGCGTGAGCCAGAGACGGGCTTAAATCCTGAGCGATGTGAGCATTAGCCTGGGACGAGCGTCAATCCTGAGCGATTCGTGGGCGTGAGACGATCGAGACTACTGAGCGTGATCCCTGGAAAGGTCGTGCGACGGCGAGGATAGCGACGACTGCAGTGGACGACGTCGGCAGCGGGAAACCACACAGCGAAGTTACGTTGTACGACGGCAGAGTTGTAACGAATGCAGTGGACGACGTCGGCAGCGCTATGCTGTGCTATACTAGCGTAAAAACCTGCGGGGAAACCACACAGCGAAGTTACGTTGTACGACGGTAAGAATTGTGACGAATGCAGTGGACGACGTTAGCAGCGATATGCTGTGCTGTACTAGCGTAAAACCTGCGGGGAAACCACACAGCGAGGTTACGTTGTACGACGGTGAGAATTGTGACGAAAGCAGTGGACGACGTTGGCAGCGATTATGGAGAAAATGTCGGCAGCGGATGAGCAGTGACGTAGACAGCGAAACGCGAACCAAAGTTGTATTTATATATGTTGAATTTCTAGCACTTACCGAGGCGTGATCCGGTCAGCGCAATGCCAACTAAAGAAAGCGACTAAGAGAGCCACAAGAATTTTGTTCCTCACAATATCCCGCAGAATGATTTTTACATCATACTGAGGTCAGGAGTTCCCGTTCGACTGATTCAAAGAATTTTTCTTTTTCATCATCTAGGGATTCCTCTGTAGGGTCATGAACGTTTTCGAGGCTTATGTTTTTAAATCTACCCCGCATGCGAAGTGGGCGTAGCCGTTCGTTTCTGCTTTAAAGCCGATAACGGTGGGTTTTATACTTTTGCTGACTAGAAACCCCACCCCGAGCACATGATGTCTTGCATGACATCTGTAATATTCTATTCTGATTTTTGTAGGACACCATTCCCCGTCCGCTCCAACACATCTGTTGGATTGCTGTTACGTCAGCATTATATTTGGATAGGGTCTCGGCAAGCTGCTGTGCCGCTCGAGCTCTATACAGTAAGCGTACGATCCATGAGAAAATTTAGCCGTGTTTTAGCCGTTTTCGTTGTCGTGGTTGCCGTTGTTCATCAGTGTATCCGAGGCTGATTTGGGGTTCCGTAATAAAGTTTTTACTGGCGAGGTATTTGGCCTCCCGCCAACCTTCCCTTGAAGAGACTAGCCTGATCTTTCAGCTTTTCCTGTATTGGAGGAAAATTACCGATGGCCACCACGTGGAGGTTTGAACGCACTTCCACCAGTCAGATATAGTTACTGCCATCTGCTTTTCTAAAGCATTCTGTGTTATTCAAACTGTTCAGCTAATGGCTGACCACCGAGAAAAGGGATCAGGTGCAACTTTCATCGGTAACCTGTCACACCATTCAAAATGGTCAGTATTGTATTTGATTATTTGTTGATATTGAGATATTGTTGAGAATTTATGTTTTAAAGATTCAGAGTGCAGGGAGGAAGTGGCTAAAACTGTGGTAGAAATTCAGGATGCAGATATACCTTAGGACATAGTTTTTGCAAATAACACAGAAAAATAAATGTTTACTCCGAACAGTGCTATGGAAGAAAACTTAAGGCAAGTTTCGCTGGAAGCTACAAACAAGCTAGAGGAAAAACTCAAAATTAAGAAATAAAAGCAATATGTTACAGGCAATGCTGATAGGCTCGTGTTGGAAGGCTATTTGTTTTCTTCAGCCCATGTACATTGTATATAATGCAATAGAGGAGTATGTATTAAAATAATACTCTTTTACAGGTGCAAACTAAATTTCGGAGCAATTTTTCAAATATAGCGAGCTGGATCAAGTTCTTGGAGTACGTTCTGAAAGCTGAAGGCACTTCACGGAAAGAAAATGAAAGATTAGAGGTATCAAGTATTAAAAAAAATCTAAAAAAAATATTTATTTTTGAAAGTTGGATTTTTTTCCGTAATAGCATAATAGTTATAAAGGGAGAAGAAACTCGAACATACAAGGAGAAATTCTGCAGGAAATATATAGTATAAAAGTGTCGAGAAGGGTTTCAGAATCAAATGATTTAGTATCTCAACCGCAAGGAAAAGCGGTCCAGAAGGAAATTGAAGTTGTAGAGCAAATTGCTGCCCGAGACAACAATGAAACTAATTTTCCCCAAATTTTATTTCTTAATTTTGACGTTTTTCCTACTATGGGACCAAAGGAAAAACAGCTTGGTTAGTGCTTCCAGCCAAACTAGTTTTGAGTTTCCTTCCATAGCCCTGTTCGATGTAAATATTTCTTGTTCTGTGTCAAAGTTTTCAAACAATTACATACATATGTCCAAAGACACATTTGCATTTTGACTTTCCATAACAGTTTAAGCTATTTACAGATATGAATAATAAAAACAAATTAATATATATCAATTTATTATTTAATTATTTAAGCATATTTGTTTTATTTGCTTATTTTAAAGCAATTAATTATTATTATTTAACTATATATTTTTATATTATGTGTGTGTTTATTTTTTATTTGCATTTGCAACTCTTGGCATATAGAGTATTTCAATGTATTTTCTCTTGGGTTTTCCCGTATTCCGCAGCTTCAATATTTTCTTAGTTAGGCATGACCTCTGCAGAAAATCAAAGTCGTCTCCATACGCTTTATTGTACCAAACACAAAAAACTCGCAAAAAGTGGCAAATTTTTGGGGTTACAATAATAAAGCTGCCTAAAATGCTGCTTCAATATCCCAAAGAAGTGCTCAATGGGCACTCGACCAGAATGCCGATTTTAGTCGCAAAAAGCGAGTCGGAAAATGAAAGTGACAAGTGAGTTCGTATACGTACGAGGTGTATAGCATAAAATTGTATTGTTGTGTGATGCCTTTTCTTTCCTTGGTATAGTGTAACTTTAATGACAGAACCTTGTACAAAAATTGTCGTTTTTTTCGAAACGGTTCGTTTCCAACGATCCAACGACCAAACCATATTTTTTGTGCAATAACAAAAAAGGACAACAAATCAATTAAAAAATATTTTTGTAATATAAAATACTTTTTTGTTTTTATATCGGAAATTTTTTTTTAAATATATTTTAATCGTGTACTTCAATATACTTCCAAGAACCTGTAATATCCTTTCCAAAAATGTTAACAACAGTACTGCTTTTGACAGAAGAACAAAATCAATTTATGCGCATGCGCCAGAAAATCATACTAATACACACAACACCTACTATCACAGCAAACTTGCAGTTCTGATGGAGGGGAACTCTCTTTTCATTTTCCGACAAAATCAAAATCGGCCTTCAGAAATCAATTTTATGTTGACATTAAATTTTTTGTCAATGAGATGACCATTGTCTTGCCATTTTCCATGTTTGAAGCATAGAAAAGGCATAGCTTGCATGCCCAGTTGTAAGCCCTTTTCTACTTGTATAATCGTCCTTGGTTTTATTTGGCGGATCATTTATGATGGGGTTATCCCATAACCTAATCATTAAAGTTTTTAAAATCATAAATCACTTAAAATTAATTAATTTTTAAAAAATTACTGGTCCATTACTTTTACTTTTGCAAATTCTAAAATGTCATCAAAATTCTGTTCGGAATATGAAAGAACAATTTTTTTAGGTCCCTACCATTTGTGTAGAAAAATATAACACGCACAACACTAATGGCCGCGTGAATAAAGGCATTGGGCAGCAACGGTCTGCCGGGCTAAATATTATTTTTATTTTAAACTTCTACGAGCTTTTTCAAAATGATCTCTTCCATGCCTTTACATTCTCTGGTGAAAAGATCCCACAAATTACTTTTACTCGAAGACGAAGCTAATGCTGATAAAAAAAATAAGTTTGTCGGACATTTCATAAATAAATTCACACATAACCGAAAAATAAGTTCACTCAACAAATTAAACGGATAGAAAAATTTATTTATTATAAATTTTGGCGTAAGCTATTTTGACAGTTTTGCCAAGCCAAATATTTGAGCTCTAATGCCTTCCGACCCGATGTGGACCCGACCTAGTTGTTAGCTGTAATCAAAACCTTCTCTATAGAAAGCCCAACTGTACGCATACTAATGCAGTGAAACTATCCCAAACGCGTCTGGGTTTGTGGGATGTGATTGTGATGGGAGTGTACAAAAAATAAGCAGACGCATTTTATGATTTTATGAAACGCGCTAACTGGTGGTATTGCAAAGAGCGAGAAACATATATATTGATTTCGCTCTTTTGTTGATTACCATTATATAAACATAAACATTACATAAACATTGCGTGTGTCAGCGAAACAGTTGCGCTTTCTATTGAGAAGGTTTTGGCTGTGATCACCGAAATTATGAACGAAACCACATTTAATGCACTACCAAACTCAATATTGGGCGAACTTGTTCACTAAACTCTTTTACCCATTTTGCACAGTTGTTTGTTTGTTCTCTTTATTCTATTTATGTTCGTTTATTTTTCCTGTTCTCATATAATTTTTATTTTTATTAAATTTTTTATTTCAAATATCATATGTTATATTTTTCAATTTACCTTTATTCTTTTTATTACTTTGCTTATTAATTACCGAATTTGTTATTCTTACTTTTCTTTTTATTCTTAATTAAAACATCATTTATAAAACAATATTTATCTTTATGCATTCCACTGATTTTTTTTTTGAATCAATCAATAATAAAAAAACAACCCATAAAAATTAAAATTTTTCTTGTAAATTCTCTAATCGGTGACACACACACACACACACACACACTGCGTGCTCGCCTTGTGGCAAAATATTCCACCAAATTACGCAGCGGCAGCAAACAGCGCTGCTCACAAAGCACAGAGCTCAGACTTTGCCGTGATCTGATGTGATATAGCGATATTTAAAAATTGTATATTGGGGTCCCCAAGGGGCCTATCGCTCCAAATTTTTACAAAAAGTGTTTTCCATCGAAGACACACATGTGTACAAAATTTAAAGAAAATCGGGTAAATTTTGTAAAATATTTGTATGGGAGCCCCCCGACCCCGCAGTCCGAGGGGCCTCAAATTTTAATAGAAAGTGTTGTCTTGGGAGATATATATGTGTGCAAAATTTCAATAAAATCGGGCTGTAGGAAGTGGGTTAAAAATTGATCACAAGATTTGGCCAGCCAGCCAGCCAGCCAGCCAGCCACGGGCAAGTGAAGTTAATATAGAGAATTTAAAAATAAAGAAAATCTATTTAGAACACATATTACCTTAAGAATCAGAAGCAACAAAAACAGATGTTTTCTCATATGCGATGACATGTGTTCTAAATTTATTCTTTAATTTTTGCCACGAATGCATTTCAGCGATAACTCCATAATTTTACTCACCCAAGCAAATTATTTTATTGTAGCTTTTTGTTATTTGGGTGGAAACAACGAGTAACACTGCTGTTGACAATAAAGCAAAATCAAAATATGCGCATACGTTAAAAATCATACTACTAAACACAATTGCTATATTTGCTATATTGCTGTCAACAAAAAAATAAAAATTACAACTACACATTGGATAGGCCAGAAAGTGGTTAAGCGTTAACCAAAAAAAAATTTTTGGTTAAGAATATTTAACCAAATTTTTATTTATAATTCTCACCACCAGAGTCGACTTTTAAAAATTATATATGGATAAGTTGGCAAACACATGAAATAAAAAATTTACCAAAATTTGGTTAGTTTTTGCTGTTGCTTTAATCAGCCGTTAACCACAAAAAATACCTAACTCATTTTGTTGAAAGCAATATAGCAATTGCTTTCAACAAAAAATAAAAATTACAACAACAAACACATTGGATAGACCAGAAAATGGTTAGCGTTAACCAAAAAAAAATTTTTGGTTAAGAATATTTAACCAAATTTTTATTTATAATTCTTACCACCAGAGACGACTTTTAAAAATTATATATGGATAAGTTGGCAAACACATGAAACAAAAAATTTACCAAAGTTTGGTTAGTTTTTGCTGTTGCTTTAATCAGCCGTTAACCACAAAAAATACCTAACTCATTTTGTTGAAAGCAATATAGCAATTATCTACTAATACTACGAACTTGCGGTTAAGATGTGAGTTTTTTTGACATTGGCGGCCAAAATCCGCGCTTTGATTTATAAAATTTAAGTAATTGGTTTCAAATGAATAAGCTGAAATAAATAAAATTATATGCATGATTTTAAATGGTAACTTAAACAATTGCAATGTTTTATTTGATAATAGCTGTATTTTATTTGAATTCGAATTGGGAATTATAACACCAATTGCACTGATTGATTGATTTCTTGGATGATAAGTTATTCGTTTTTTCTAAAAAACTAATCTACGGTAAATCGGATTTCTCCTCTAAGAGATCTTCATATTTTGGGAGATACACCCCTCTTTTCATGAACTACAACATCACATTCAACAAAACAATGTAAACAAATGATTCGCGGCTTTCGTGTTCATATTTTCAAGAAAAAATCTGGGTCGAGCGCAGATTTCTAAAACAAAAAAAAAACGACATTAAACATTTGCGACGAAAAAGAGTCATGCCATGAACTAATTTGTGTTTAAACAAAACTATAGCTGTGTTTCTTTGGCAAAACCAGCTTGGCTTACAACAACAATCGCATAAGCATAAAGCCGAAGTAAATCCAAAAAAATTTCAGGATTAAGGAAACTAAAGCCATTTTATAGTTATGGTGCTCACCGTAAGGCGGTAAAACCAAAAGCTGCAGCCTTGAGATATTAAAGTAAAACCAGCTTAGCTTTACCAAAGCAGCACAGCTTATTACACAGTTAAACTACAGTATCCATTTATTAGATTTTGAACACCCAAAAAAATAAATTATCGATAGTTTTCAAATCTAAATAAAAATGCTACAAACTCTTTTAAAAAACTTTTATATATAACTTGACTTTGACTGTCTGTCGGTTTTTCTTGACATTTTTGAGCTTCTTTTTAACCACATTTCACGCGACCTAGAGAGGTGACATTTTGTGAGCAGCTCAGTACTCATTACTCCTATCCAAGTATAAATTAATTGAGCGCGCTGTATTTTACAGTGGTGTATGCATAATTAACAAAAACGCCTTTTAAAAGAAAAAACTCCTATCTAAATATAAATTAAATAATTTACAAACCCGCCTTTTAAAAGGAAAAACTACTATCTAAATATAAATAATTTGAGCGCACAAAATCTTAGTGTCCATAATTTTCGAGCACGCTTTTTAAAAAGAAAAACCTTACCTACCTTACGTTTAAATTGGACCACACCCATAAAAACACCATGGCTATGTAGACCTAATATTCACCTTTAATATGGTACATATACTTTTAAGAACGCCACTTTTGTACTTTTGTTTTTTGGTTCTACTACTGGCAAGAATGGTTCGATTGGAGCCATTTTTTCAATATACTTACGTGTATTACCTTTCATTTGTTACCAATTGACCCCTTAAGCTCCTTCAAATACTATAACATATCGCAATACGTCGAGAGAAAATTTAAAAGAGGTATTCTCCAACAATTAAGCATATTTAATGACACGTTCGATTTGCACTCTTTGATTCGCATAATAAAACTCAATCAAATTGAACATTTTTTACCATGGGAGTGCAAAACTGCAAATCAAATGTGTCATAATATGTGACACGGACCAGAATTACATACATGAGTCTTTCAAAAAGTTAAAAACCTATAGGAAAAAACTATTGAAAGTAAAATTCCCTTACGATTAAAAAATGTTAGTCGACGCTTACGCTAGCTGCTAGTGTGTTCAATTTCTGATGAAATTTTACAGTGGTGTATGCATAATTAACAAAAACGCCTTTTAAAAGGAAAAAATATCTAAATATAAATTATTTACAAACCCGCCTTTTAAAAGGAAAAACTACTATCTAAATATAAATTAACTGAGCGCACAAAATCTCTCAGTGTCCATAACTTTCGAGCACGCTTTTTAAAAGGAAAAACCTTACCTACCTTACGTTTAAATTGGACCACACCCATAAAAATACCATGGCTATGTAGACCTAATATTCACCTTTAATATGGTACATATACTTTTAAGAACGCCACTTTTGTACTTTTGTTTTTTGGTTCTACTACTGGCAAGAATGGTTCGATTGGTGCCATTTTTTCAATATACTTACGTATATTACCTTTCATTTGTTACCAATTAACCCCTTAAGCTCCTTCAAATACTACAAGATAACGCAATACGTCGAGAGAAATTTAAAAGGGATTCTCCAACAATTAAGCATATTTAATGACACGTTCGATTTGCACTCTTTGATTCGCATATTAAAACTCAATCAAATTGAACATTTTTTACCATGGGAGTGCAAAACTGCAAATCAAATGCGTCATAATATGTGACACGGACTAGAATTACATACATGAGTCTTTCAAAAAGTTTAAACCTATAGGAAAAAACTATTGAAAGTAAAATTCCCTTACGATTAAAAAATGTTAGTCGACGCTTACGCTAGCTGCTAGTGTGTTTAATTTCTGGCGAAATTTTACAAAAATTAAACTACCGATATTTAAATGCAGTATCGAGGTTTTCAATTGTTGAGAAACATCGATACTATCGATGTATAATGTACCCTAATGCTCGGGGTCGAATATGTAAGCATTTCGACTTTCGAAAGACGTCACTTTTGTCGTAATTACGCTAAACGCGATTATTGAGTCGTACGACTAGTCGTAATTTCGACTGAATTGATGATTGATCCAAATAGTTGTTCGACTGGGAAATAAATGTACTTAATGATTATTTCTGTATGAAATCAAACGCGTAAATAACTTTTAAGTAATAATTTAAATTTTTTTAATGATTTATTATAAAATTATCAGTTAAATAAAAAAACATATTTAAATTTTTTAATCTATTATGCTGCTATTGAATGACGCGAGCAGCGCCGACCTTTTGGGTTTTTTTAGTAACTAAATATTTGTAATTTGTCAATACAAATTTCGTTGCTTACATTAAATATTAAATTTAATTAATAAAAATATTAGGTTTATGTAAAAAAAATATAAATATTTTTGAATATAGTATAAACAACAACCAAATATACATTCGAAATGGCGATATCGGCAATAGTTTTAGTTAGAAAAAATTTTTGTCGTACATGCATAATTGCGATATGTCGGAATTACGACTCCGAGGATTTCGATTTGTCGTAAGTCGAAACACGACAGATACATAACCCATTATATGTTTACCATCAGCTCTCTTTGGGCGTACAAGGTACCATTAAGTTCAGAGATTTCTTCTTCAACCGTACAACACGTATGTGGAATGCTTTACCAAGCCCTATTTTGCACATCACTTCGATCCGCAGCCAATCAAAATGCAATCTCACGACATCCCCTTTTAACCTCGCTTTTACTATAAACCACACGGTACCAGGTAGAAAGCCTAGCATAAGGTACAAAGCCCTTCACGAGTGTACAAATAATAAAAAAATTTATATATATTTATGTAGCGCTTTAAGCTCTAAATAACGTCGGCTTCTATAGCGCCCATCAGACGCTGAAAGCGGTAGATATATGGCTGTATATTTGCAGGTCAAATTTGAGTTCGATTCGTGGACAACCTTGGATGTTATTAGGAAAATAAAATTCTTCATACAAAATGAGTTTTAATTTTTTTTACATACATACACAATATAATTTAGATAAGATATAATTTGATAAGCCTAACGGCTCGATAGTTGTGCGTGCCTTTTTCGGTTAGGTACTACAAACGAATCCGGCACAATTCACTGCAAGTTGTTGGCCTTTTTTCAATAGAGGCTCCATGAAGGCTCACGTACGTACGTTTGTAATATTTTCTTGGTCAAGGTTTTTTGGCCATTCAAGTTTTCACTGGCCATAATCAATTGATTAAAGCATTTGGGCTCGCGTCGTTTTAGTTTCGTGATCGTTTTCCGTATTGCTTTTTTCAATGAATCAGCGAGATTTATGAGAATATAAATTGAAACCGGCTAAAAACGTGAGAAATATGATATATGTCTTCGATTATTTAATTTTAATAAGGTTTTTTTGTAGTTTTATCCTGACCATGATCCATTTCGTCTCGCGGCGATTTAGTTTCGTGATCGTTTTCCGGTATTGCTTTTTTGAATGAATCAGGAGATTTCTGAGAAAATAAATTGAAACCGGCTACAAACGTGAGGAATATGATATATTTCTTCGATTTTTTAATTTTAATAAAGGGCGCCTTATTGCTGTGGCGCAAGACCTTCAGAGAGCTTTCTCTTGTCAATAAGTTTAAAAATAATAAATGGGTTCCATTATTTAGTTAAAATGTTCATATCAATGATATACGAAAAGAAAATGGTTGTAATAAATAATACAAACACGACAGTTAGGGGTTTCAATATCGCAGAACGCAGTAATCAACTATAATTTTAAGGTACAATGTATAAATCATAATATTTATATTACAAACACCTACCTATTTGTGGTGCCATACAAATTTATTCTATTTTTTAAATAATAAAGAAATTAAACAAGACATCATTATATGTAACTGCCCAGTAATTTAACTACTCATATTTTTATAATCAATTTCAGTCATATTACAATTGTGTCTCAAATTCCATTTTTTAACCGTTGTTCGTTTTCAAAGTCAAGATTTTTTGTTCTTTAATTTTTGTTAATTATAAGTTACCGGACGGAAGAGTGAAAAAACAAATAAAATTGCATACCAAAGTTCAGTAAGGTATAATCCGAGCATAAGCGTGCACATCACATATTCCAGGCGAAGTTTATAGGACTGCAGCATTAGAACATAAGAGACACCCAAAAAACAAGGAATTGTTAGGAAAACCGACGTTATCACTTGCCACCCTAAAATTATAATTAAAAAACACGATTAGATTCAGTAAAAACAAGTACTCAATAAAAAAATTAAACTTAATACTGGTTAACTTAATAATAGTTTAAGCTATATCGGTTAAATGGGTATGACAGTTTAGTTGTGTTTAGAAGTTTGGTTAAATTTAAAAAATCTACAATTAAAATCTAAATATGGTATAGGTATTAACAGTACTATTCATTTGGGAAAAATGTTGGAGTAAGTTGGACCAAGGGTGGGCCAAGCATTTTTAAATTCTCTATATTAACTTCGCGTGCCCGTGGCTGGCAGACTGGCTGACTGGCCGGTTCCGAACGGCAAATTGAGAAGCTTTCCTTGACAAGTTATTACTCTAGGAACGTTTGTCACCCATTCGCGAGAGATGGGACACCCTGAAAAATACTTTTTGGTATTGCTGGGACTCGAACCACGAACCTCCTGCTCAGTAGCCATGCTCGTTTCTACTGAGCCACGGCGCCCACATGGGTGACAATACTTTCTATTAAAATTTGAGAGTGATCAGACCGCGGGCTCCCATACAAAAAATTTTTCCCATATAGCGGCGTCATTTCATATTACAATGACTGTGTTCTGTGTGCGTTGTGCGCTGTGATCAGCGCTGCTTGCTTTACGATTAGGGTTGTTTTGTTGTTGGGTTGCAGTGCTTCGTATGTGTTGTGTGTGGATACTTTGGGTATTAGAGAATTTACATGAAAAATTTCAATATTTATGGGTTGTTTTTTTTTTCATAAAAATTCATATAAAGTGTTTGGGGGTGTGATTTTCACAAAAGGTGCAAAATAAAGTTAAGTACATAGGCTTTACAGCCATATTTGGTTTTGGCACGAGGCAACCCTAATGGTCTGAAGTATAATGTAAAAGGTTCACTTTATATGTGATATATATGCTATACCGAACTTTTGCCCAAGTTATAAGAAAGCAGAAATTTTGTATGTACTTGAAAAACTCTTGTGCCATAGTAACTATTATTTTTTTTTAAAGAAAAATTTATGAAAACTTTTGAAATACATATTTTTTTTGTGGATATTACTTAAAACTACAAAAATACTCAACTCTACTTAAAACTAGTAAGGACAACAAAACAAAAATAATACCAACATTCCCTTATAGAGCAGCGTCTCGCGTCCCCAGTAAATCGGGGCCCTCTGGAATATTTGCATCTATACATATTCATACACGCTCTGAGGCATTTTTTCTGAAAGACGCAGAGAAGGTAACGAAGTATCTTTACCTCCCATCTCATGTATGAATAAAAAGAATCGTTCAGAGAATTTAAAACATTTCTTCCTTTATTCACAGCAGTAGTTACTAGTACATTGGAATACAAAAAGGTATCACCGTAACTACAGAATTCGGAGACGGTGTATAGGCACCATAATTAGTGTCGTTCTGCTATCAAATTCCGCCTTAGAAGTGAAATGCCCTGAAGCAATTGGTATCTTCAAATCCGACAAATTAATAACATTACGAGACTCATAAAGTGGAATTTTCCCAAGACTTATGATTGCGACCCCATCTTTGGTAGTTTAAGTACCACTGGTATAGATAATACATAGTATATTCAAAGCAGCACAGCACATAACACACAGTCATTATGATGCCCTACCGTTTTTTCGTCGACTTTAGTTACAAAATTGGTCGCCACTAAAGGCAAAAGTACATATTTTAATTGAATAAATAATAAAGTACATATCAGACATTATTATTTACACCCGCTATACTATAATTTGCTATATAACACCTGTTTTTGTATGGAATAAATCAATCATATGTATGGCTGCGTAGAATAAATATTAACCTTTTCATTGATACCAATGGTGAGACCCCTTCCAATACGCCCAATATAACTTCCATAAAGAAATGTATCTTTATTACAGGCGAGAGAGGTTTGATTGGTCCCAATGTTGTTTTTAATTGATATCATTCCAACTCAGAAAATGAATTTAAAAAAACTCTGGAAGCCCTCCCTACTCAAGGTTCATTTCCACAAACAAAATGGCAATTTTTTAGGTCTGTGCAATGCTGTGGCTTTCAGGCGAAGGGATCTGGACCTTCTTAACCCAATGCGCTTTGCACTACATTTAAGTTGAAACACATTCTTGCTCTACATATTTTTTTAAATAAAGTAAGGCCTGGACGGACAATACCACAAATTAAATGCAACAGTAATAAGGTACCTTTATCAGCCAAACAACCTTTTCGACCTAAAACAATTCGTATGGTTTCCATGACACACAGCACAATTAAAATACCCGAGTCCTGTGCCAATGTGTGTCCAACATACGACAAATTAATGGCTTTTAGTAGCCCCATGCCAAGTTCACAACATGCAAACATCCCGAAATAAAATGAATTCAAATATATAAGCACTTCATAGGCCAAACTAGGATTTCCCATTTAAGCAAGTTATTTTTTATTTGGTTATTTTTAGTTTTTAAAACACTTCACAAGAATTTAATTTTTGTACGAATTTAAATCAATATCAACAGAGTTTTTCACTAAAAATATAATATTAAAATATACGGATACACAGGAAATATGTTTTAATATGCTCTACAAAGAATAAGAACTATTACATTTCCAATAACAGGGTAGTCGAACACTTCAAACGAATTAAACTGATGCAACCTCATCTTGCTTGTTGAGTGTTTTTATTTTTAGAATCAAAAACGAGCACACTATCACATTTGTGTTTGCCCTAAAGATATTGCGAGTACCATTTAGTTATTAATATAGGGTGGGCCGTTTGTCAGCAACTGAACATTAGAAGCATTAATTTGTGGAGAATTCTGCATAATCAGGCATTGAAGTAAAATAAAACCTCTCCTCAAGCTCTGCTTGAGCTTTATTACAGCTGGAAATTGACGTAGATTTACCTAAAAATGTTCTTATATGGCGTATTTTCATCTTGGCGGTAATGTAAACAAGCAAAAGTTACGTATTTGGGCCTCAAAAACCAACACGTAGTCGTGGAGAGGACAATACTTACCTTTTTAAGTTCTCTATATTAACTTCGCTTGCCCGTGGCACGTCTGTCTGTCGGTCGGTCGGTTTCTCGAGGAATCTTGCGATCAGTTTTTAATGCACTTCCCAAAGCCCGATTTTATTGAAATTTTGTACACATGTGTATTTCCAGAGACAACGCTTTCTATTAAAATATATAAATTTTTTAAAAATTAAACCGATTTTCTTCAAATGTTATACACATGTGTATCTCCAATGGACAAAATTTTATGCAGCGAACGGGCCCTGAGGCCATATAAATTTTTTAATTTTTTAAAAATTTCCCCGATTTTCATCAAGTTTTAAACACGTGTATCACTGATGGACAACATTTTTTGAGCCTTTGAGGCCCGAGGGTGCCCATGTAAATTTTTTAAAAATTACCCCGATGTTCTTCAAATTTTAAACACATATGTAAATCCTATTAGAAAATTTACATGAAAAATTTTAATTTTTGTGTTGTTTTTTTTAAGTTATTAAAAAACAAAATATTTTCTTTTGCTATTTTTAATGTACGCTCGCATGGGATATGCACTTTAATAATGCTAAGTGAGGAAGTTAAAGAAAGGAAAAGAGAAGATTTATACATACATGCATATATATATATAGTTATATACAGATTCGGAAACTCAAAACTTGACAATTTATTGCACATTATTCATTTGCGTATAATGAATGAATATCGGTATTGATCAGTTCGTTTGAAGATAGGCTTCCTACCATTGAGAGCTGTGGACTCGAGTTTAGGCAAGAGTATTGGCGATGAGTTGGAAGATGGATGGTGTGCACCTAAACATTTCTGGTCTATCTAGTAGATGTAATAGTCTAATGAACACCTGACGAGACAACATAGGTATATTCAAATTTTGGGCAAATATAACCCTTGTTAATAGTAGTCAGGTCTAATGGAATGAAGTACGTATTTATAGTATAACAAATACATCAAAACAATAGACAACAGACAGACTTGACAGAAAAGTTTTTAAATTTGATTTTCTTTAAGAATTCTTTACATAAACCGTTCAAAACAATACATAACAAACACAAAACGACTTTTTGTACTTTCGCACGCATAAAGTGGTTTGCCCACCAAATAATAATAATAATAATATTCGGCGCGACAAACCGTTGCGGTCCAAGGCCTAGATTCTCGCGACCATTTGTGCTGTGCATGTACATTTTAAGGCCGGATCCGAACGGCGAATTGAGAAGCTTTCCGTGACAAGTTATTACTCATGCAACGTTTGTCACCCAATCGCGAAAGGTGGGACACTGTAAAAATTCGAACCACGAACCCCTGCTCAGTAATCATGCGCTTTTCCACTGAGCCACGGCGCCCACGTTTGCCCACCAAAGGGACGCAAAAAAACACTACAAAAAAAAACGTAAGCCCTTGCTAGGTAACGATGTGTCTGGGCACAAATTTGTTGAATTGTTGCAGAATGTTCTTTTCTACAATATTTTAAGCTTTATATTGTGTAAAGTATAAGTTAAAAAACAAATATTTGACGCATTTTTGTTCGGGATATGCTTCTAAACTGCTTGGTAGTTTTTACGGCAATAACTAAAGTTTTACAAAAATTTTGTTTCACATCCATTAAACGTAATTTTGGCAATATAGAAAAAGACGGACGAGTGTTCTTACTTACCATACTCTCTATTGCATTTATCGATAAACTTGTCTTTTCCAGTTCCTGTGTTTTGTTTACTGAGTTTGCACCATTTCGACGTGTTTAGTGAGTTGTTAGTATCGTATTATGTGCCATATCCTTATTGGAAATCCCTTATTACGGGATTCATAAAATACTAAGTAAACAAAACTGGTCTACAGATTGTAAATAGGAACATAACGGCAAATAACAACTCAGCTCCTTCAAGGGCTAACATTAAGGCACACAGAATGTATTCAAGTTTAAGAATGTACCTTTGAAAACTTAAAAAGTATACTACACCACATATGCAAGGCAATATTAAAAAAGCAGATAATATCGATTGCCATCCTGAAAAAAAAAATACATAAAAGATTATTTGTAATATCTAGTTACCGTCACTTAAAGAAACAATCATAACTCAAGGCATTACCCCGATCACTTAGACTGCACTTTCTACCTAACATAATTCGTATTGGTTCTAAAAAGAAAAGAGCTATCAATAGGCAGGTTTCCTTTAAAAACGTAGATTCTGGACCATTTATATTAATTGCCTTCAGTATCATGATTCCTATTTCACAAGCGGCAAACATTCCAAAATAGAATGAATTTAAATACATTAATATCTCATATGCTAAACTAGCGTTTAACATTTTTTTACTACCAGGAAAGGTCTTCCCGGTTTGCTTTTGTTCTAATTTCAAATAGTATTTTTATATGTATATCACTTTCTTTTATATATAAACAGATTTGGTACCGGACCTGAATCCTGGATAGCAAACGGAATAATACATTCCTACAAAAATGCCATGAATAATAGCCGTATTTAATAGCCGTATTTAATTGCCGAAGAACAACAACAATTGCACTGTCGAATTCCTTCTTTGGAATTGTGAAAACCTGCTGTTTGGCTGGTTTTGACATTCGAATTCTGAACTCGCTCGGCAAATAAAGCCGTATTTTATATGCCGAGGAACAACAAAAATTGCACTGTCGAATTAAGCCCATTTAAAGCCAAAAGCTGTTGCTTTTGTAAAGCCAAGCTGGATTAGCCAAAGCAACGCAGCAATTGTAAAATAAAAAATTGCGTCACACGTTCCCAAGTAATTAATTTGAAACTGAGTTGAAATTTTGACAACAGAAAACAAAATCCGACGATTTACTAAATAATAAACATCCCTATTTTGAATTTCAACTATTGCTATATTGCTTTTAACAAGAAAATAAAAATTACAACAACAAACACATTGGATAGACCAGAAAAGGTTTAGCGTTAACCAAAAAAAATTTTTTGGTTAAGAAATATTTAACCAAATTTTTAGTTATATTTCCCACCACCAGAGTCGACTTTTAAAAATTATATATGGATAAGTTGGCAAACACATGAAACTAAAAATTGACCAATGGTTCCATGACATTTTCTAGAAAAACATTTGCTAGAAAAACATTTTCTCGAAAAACATTTGCTCGAAAACATTTTCTCAAAAAACGTTTGCTCGAACGTAATTTTTTGGTAAAATTAATAACCGAAAAATTTAAAAAAAAAACTCGTGTTTCGCGAACTAAAATTACTCGCGATATTTTTTAGAAGGTTGAAAACATAGACTATTTAGTTTTCGAGAAAATGTTTTTCTAGCAAAGGTTTTTCGAGCAAATGTCGTTTTATACATATTCGAGCAAATGTTCTTCGAGTTAATGTTTTTCGAGTAAATGTTTTTCGAGAAAATGTTTTTCGAGCAAATGTTTTTCGAGAAAATGTTTTTCGAGCAAATGTTTTTCGAGCAAATGTTTTTCGAGTAAGTGTCTGGATACCATTCAACCCAGTTATTTTCGTTTAGATCAAACAGATTAAATCGAAAAATCAATTCAACCTTGCCAAGAAAATAAACTTTGTTTACAATTCACAAAAAATAGAACTTTATGGAAACGAGATAATTAATCGGATTTTTTGTTCATTTTAATAGTCCCGTCCAATACGACCTGCATTGAACGGCCAGAAAGGTAATTACTAGTCCAATCGAGTAGGGCCTTGTCAATTCCATACGCCATCAATTTTGAAAAAAGAGCTTGATGCCAGACAGTCAAATGCCTTGAAAATATCGAGTTCAAAAAAATTTCTTTCACAAATTTTGTAAATAGACTGCTTGCACTTTTCAGTAAGATATGCCATCAGGTCAGCTATAGAACGTTGCTTACGAATTGCTTATTGCATATGATTGATCATTATTGATTTCCATGACCTTAAAAAGTATGGAAGACAGCGCAATTGGTCGGTACGAGGAAAGAGATAACGGTTCGCCTTTTTTGGGAACAGGCTAGATAAAGTGAATACCATCAGGCCCAGCAGATGTATGAATGTTGACCTCATTTAATACTCTAGCCACCTAACGAGTGCGAAAGTAAATCTGTCCCATAGAGGATTAAACTCTTGCAAATACGGTCGGTGACAACTATCTAACTATCTGGTAGCGTGGAGCTAGCTGCGAAATGTGAAGGAAGCAGGCCTTGTCTATAGAGCTGACAGTTGGATTGTCATGGCGTCCACACCACTATTGGCAATAAATGGCCAGTCAATATTCCTAAAGAAATAGCTGAGGCCATCCCATTTCTCGTGTAACCATACTTTTCTTTTAGGGGTTTTTTCTTTAACTGCGTGGTTCGACACTGACGGTGTATTTGTTAGGATGAGAGGTAAGAATTTAGGGTATTTGCGTTATGACTTACAATGTCTGGAGTCGGAAGTGGGCTTATTCACAAGCTGAGTGAGATGGTTAAATTCAGCAAGTAACTCACATCCTTTCATTGCGGTGTTGTTAAGGCTGAATTGCTAAGCCAACTAGAATTGTGTATATTGAAATCACCCTCAATGACGATTTCAGAAAATGGATCAAGCGAAAAATTCTTGATATAGAGTCGGACAGTGCATCTAACTCACTACAAGTTGGAGACCCTTTCTAAAGTTCGTTGAAACAGACACAGCAGTTTTTTTTCGATTGTTTATCTGCACTTCCTTTTCCTTTTGGGTTTTCTAGTTTGTTCGTCAACAACACGAGAGTTTAAGACTGCTCACTTCAGAGTTCAGAAAACAACTGAATTTCGGTCTGGAATTTCGGGAACAAAGCCATTTCTCAAGCGATTTGTTAGAAATTTGGAATGTAGGGCTAAGATAAGAATTGAGTTGTCTCCCAATCGCCGCGGTGCACGGCCGCACGCTGACGATGCACGCGCGCGTTGACGATAACTAGCGAACAAAAAAAGTGCTATTGTTTTAACAACGGCTCGCGCGGTCACTCGCTCAACAAGTGCAAAGTGCAGTGTGTGGTTTCCCTGTACCCCATCCTCAACTGCGCAGCTCAAGAGCTTTGTGAAACATAGCTGTCGTATGTTTTGCATGGGGCAGTTTGATGATCTAATTCTTTAACTATTAGAATAATGGATTGTGAGTGTTTGTTTCTACTGGCGATTTAACTCATTTTGTCGTGAAGGCATAACACTTGCGACAAATTGTGTTAATAGTCCGTTTTGAGACATTCACATTTCTCAATTCGGTTAAAAGAAGCGGTAAGTTGTGTTTTGTGTTTTGTTTTTGTAGTTATGTGTGATTTCACAGGGGATCTCAGCGACATACGTGGGCTAAGAACGAATTCTTTCGCTGTGTTTAATTATGTAAATGTCCTGAGGCCAGCAATTCTGGCACTGAGTGAAACTCAGGTATTTGATAATTCTGATGCATCGGAATTAATCTGCCTGGTTATAACTTGGTGCCATTATTTTTCCCTCGACGCGGGCTCGCAATTTATGTCCGGAGTGATTTGCGTTTCAGCTTTTGCCTCAATTTAGGCAAAGTTCCAATCCGGAATTCAATTTTATTTGGCTCAAAGTAAGATACAAGAGCGCTACATCCACTGTTTCTTTTACACGAGCCCCCATTTAGACAGTGTTTCAACTCAGAGCGAGTTTGATGCATCAATATTGAGAATTGACACAAAACATCGTAAACATGAAATCGTTATTGCAGGCGATTTCAATGTACAAAATTCTGGGTGGCTTCGCCATTCTAGCCAGATAACATCCGAAGGAAGGTGTGTTGAGTTAATCGCTGAGTTTAATCACCTTACTCAGCTTGTAAATGAGCCTACACGAATACCTGGCATTGCAATTCATTCTGCAAACACCCTTGACTTGTTTCTTACCTCTCGTCCTGATAAATACTCCGTCAATGTTTTATCGCCTCTAGGCTTGTCAGACCATTGTGGAGTATCAGTTAATTTCTCATCCGAATGCGTGTATTTGCTAACGATATGCATCTAAATGAAACGGAGCTGCCGGAAGTAACAATTTCCCGAATTCGCACCTCAACTCCCAGTGGAGACGAGATCGCTATGAACGCACTAAAGAACAACAAGTCGGTAGGACTAGATGGTATACCCGTAGAGCTTCTGCGTGCAGCTCCAACGACATCAGCAGAGCTTTTATATCCTCTTGTAGAGAGAGTTTGGGAGGTAGAAAGATTCCCTGACGAGTGGAAGAAGGGAATGATTGTCAAGCTTCCTAAAAAAGTAGTCTTATGGAGTGCGAAAACTGGAGAGGCATTTGCGTTCTCCCTGCAGTTGCAAAAGTAATAGCTAAAGTAGTACTTGAGCATATTAAGGAACATCTGGAAGATACACTTGATGCCGAACAAGCAGGTTTCCGCACTGGATCCTCCTGTGTAGACCACATAAACACCCTGCGGATCATTATTGAACAGTGCGTTGAATTCCGGTCACCACTGCACCTACTGTTCATCGATTTTAAGAAGGCGTTTGACAGTGTCAACAGACAGTTTATCTGGCTCGCCTTGCGCAGGAGAGGTATACCCGATAAACTAATAGCTATTATTAAAGCAACCTATGATGGCTCTAAATGTCATCTGCTACATAGAGGAAAGCAGTCGGAGGAATTCGAGATCCTAAGTGGGGTACGACAAGGTTGCATTCTATCGCCGATACTTTTTTTGTTGGTGATTAGCGATGTACTTCGCGCAGCTTTATCTACTGGAAACGGAGGAATTCGTTGGACTCTTACATCTCAACTCAAACATCTGGATTACGCTGACGACGTTTGTTTACTCTCATACAGAATTATGGAGCTGCACCAAATGACAACAAATGTGGAGAGGGAGGCAAATGTTGCGGGTTTGAAGATTAATACTGCCAAAACCAAAATCATCAACCTCGGCACTAACTCACTTACTCATGTTAACATTGCTGGACAGCCGGTAGAGAGAGTAGAGAGTTTCCAATATCTTGGGAGTATTGTCTCGACCGAAGGTGGAACCGAACAGGACATTGTCAACCGAATCGGCAAAGCAAAATCGGTGTTTGGAATGATGTCCATGATATGGCGAAGCAATGCGATCAGCTTAAATACCAAGCTGCGACTGTTTCGCTCAAAAGTTGAATCTGTGCTGTTGTATGGGTGCAGCACTTGAAAGGTGACCGCTACTATCACAAAAAGATTACAAACATTCGTAAATAGGTGCCTACGGAACATCTTAAGGGTTTTCTGGCCTAATCGTATCTCTAACGAACATCTTTACCAGAGAACTGGTCAGGAACCAATAGGCACAACCATCCAACGACGGAAGTGGCAGTGGATTGGTCATACACTCCGAAAAGGCGACAGTTCCATAGCAAACTACGCAATGCAATGGAACCCGTTATCTCAGGATGGTAGAAGAACGGGTCGTCCGAGAAATACATGGCGCAGAACAGTTGAAGAGGAGGCACGGCAATTGGGGAAGAGTTGGAGAGAGCTGAAGCTTATTGCCAGGAACCGCACGCGATGGCGCGTAGGCGTAGTAGAGGCCCTAGGACCCACAAGGGGATACAGGACATAAAGAATAAAAGAAGCTAATTTCTCGTTAATAAACCACGTATTTATAGAAAGAACTCCCAAAAAAATGATAATACGAGAAAGCCAATTGGGACGGTCCTAACAACTTCTTTGGTAGAAGTAACTGGTCGCTATTGTTTCGCGAAAGCAAGGTGGATGCCGCCGCTAATGCAATCACAAACATCATCCTTGTTGGTATGAGAGACTTTATCCCTTCCAGTAATAAGTCAAGGGAAGATGGATGGTATGACTCGAGCTGCAAAGAGGCTTCTAGGATTAGAGAGGTATGCTTTCGGTTTTACAAAGCAAGCCCTGCTGAAGAAAACCGAACAAATTTTAAACGAGTCAGAAATGATTGCAATGCCCATCTTCGGCGAGTCAATTTCGCCTACGACCAAAAATTGAGGCAAAAAAATACTACAATGTCCCAAAGGTAGTAAAAATTTTTGGTCATTCGTGAAAAGAATCAAAAATACAGCGTCATCGTCGATTCCAACGCTAATTTATAACGACATTCCAGTTGTCCGCTCTATAGACAAGGCCAATCTGTTTGCTGCGCATTTCGCAGCTAGCTCCACGCTTCCAGATTGTGCATTGCTGCCTCCTGCACCTCAGAGTATTGAACACTTTATGGGACAGATATTCATTCGTACTCGAGCAGTTGCTAGAGTTTTAAACTATCTCAACACTCACAAATCCGCTGGGCCAGGTTGTATTTCCCCATTAGTTCTGAAGAGGTGTTCTTCCAAGCTGGCATTACCATTGCGTAAGCTTTTCTATCTATCATATTCTTCTGGACTCTTCCCGAGAAGTTGGAAAACAGACTTTGTCCAGCCAAAAAGGCGAGCCGTCGTCTCCTTCTTCGTGTCGACCTATAGGACTTAAATCCATTCTTTTTAGGGTCATGGAAACGCTGATCAATTTTCAGCTCAGGAAATATCTTGAAACCAACGTTTTACTGGTGATTTGATGGTATATCTCACTGAACAGTGGAACCGGTATTTGCATCAATTTGTAGAGAGCAAAGCAGTTGCACTCGATATTTCTCAGGCATTTGACAGAGTTTGGCATCAAGCTCTTTTGTCTAACTGGTTCATTGGATTAGCTATCTTTAGGACCGCTCAATTCAAGTGGTTTTGGACGACTTCAAGTCTAAAGTTCATTACTTCAGTTACTTACATCGAGAAAACTGAAAATCTCGCAATTCTCGTTATGTGCGTTAACGACAAGCTTCGTTGGAATGACCACATATTTATCGTCGTCAAAAATGCTGCGAAATGTTTAGGTTTTCTTGCCCCGGGCCAGATATATTTCACTCTCTCTGATCTGGCTACTATATACAAGGCTTTTATTCGCCCTAAAATTGAGTGCAATTGTCATATCTGGTCTGGTGCGCCTAAAAACACTTTGCATCAGCTAGATAGAATACAAAATAGCGCGATAAAAGTTATCGGTGACGCAAATATAACGAAATCAAAAGATTCGCTAGAACACCGCAGGAACGTTTCCTGCTTGTCACTGTTTTATCGCTTTTTCTACCAGCGGTGCTCAAGAAAAATAGCCAGCTGCATGCCACCTCTCCTTGAATTCAACCGCAATACTCGTGGTGATCTAAATGTTCATCAGTTTATCCTCAAGCCTATCTTCGGAGGTACTTTAAGTTCAGGGATTCGTTATTCAGCTGTACAACACGTATGTGAAATGCTCTGCCAAGCTTTGTCGTTCTTCATAACTATGATCCACAGACATTCAAAACACAAGCTTATAGACATCTCCTCTTTTCTCCTCCTTTTCCTTAACACCCACGCTGTGTCAAGTATATATAGCCTAGTAAGGGTGTGAACCCCTTTAAGCGTCCTCGAATTTAAAAAATAAAGACTTGTGGGTATGAAAATTCTAGAATATGGTCTGCAATTTCGGGAACAAAGTTATTTCTCAAGCGATTTGCATGAAATCGACATGTAGGACTATGATGCGACTATAAGTCTTGTTCCCGTGGAAATTCTGGAATACGATCATTATGATCTGGAATGCGACTATAAGACTTGTTCATATGGAAATTCTGGAATATGATCATCATGGTCTTAAATTTCGGGAACAAAGCGATTTCTCAAGCGATTTACATGAGATTCGGTATGTAAGACTAAGATGAGACTATAAGACTTGTTCCTATGGAAATTCTGGAATATGATCCGGAATTTTGGTATGTAGGACGAAGATGCGAGTATAACACTTCTTCCAATGGAAATTTTGGAATATCATCATTATTGTCTGGAATTTCAGGAACAAAGAAATTTCTCAAGCGATTCTCATGAAATTCGGTATGTTGACTAAGATGCCACTATAACACTTCTATATAATTTGAGAACTATAGAATTTGTTCTGGAATTTCGGGAAAAAACCAAAACCACCTCTAATTCAAACCTTTCCTTTGCTGACGATAGTACTCTTAGCTTTTCTATAAACTTCGGTATGTAGGACTAAGGTGCGACTCTAGCCTTGTTCCTAAAGAAATTCTGAAATATGATCGTTATGGTCTGGAATATCAGGAACAAAGCCATTTCTCAAGCGATTCGCATGAAATTCGGTATGTAGGATTAAGATGTGACTAAAAGACTTGTTCCTATGGAAATTCTGGAATATGGTCTTGAATTTCGGCAACCAAGCAATTTCTCAAGCGGTGTTCATGAAATTCGGTATGTAGGACTAAGATGCGACTATAAGACTTGTTCCTATGGAAATTCTGGAATATGATCATTAAGGCGTGGTATTTCGGAAAGAAAGCATTTTCTCAAGAGACTTGCATGCAATTCGGTATGTAGGACTAACATGCGACTATAAGACTTGTTCCTATGGAAATTCTGAAATATGATCACCATGGTCTGGTATTTCAGGAACAAAGCAATTTTTCAAGCGATTCGCATGAAATTCGGTATGTAGGACTAAGATAACACTAAAAGACTTGTTCCTATTGAAATTCTGAAATATGGTCTTGAATTTCGGGTACAAAGTAATTTCCAAGCGATTTGCATGAATTTCGTTATGCTGGACTAAGGTTCGACTATAAGACTTGTTCAAATGGAAATTCTGGAATTTTGTCTGGAATTTCGGAAGCAAAAGCCATTTCTCAAGCGATTTGTATGAAATTCGGAATGTAGGACTAAGATGCGACTATAAGACTTGTTCCTATGGAATTTGATCTTTATGGTCTGAATTTTGGGGAACAAAGCAATTTATCAAGCGATTCGCATGAAATTCGGTATGTAGGACTAAGATGTTCCTATGGAAATTCTGGAATTTCGTAAATTTCGGGTACAAAGCAATTTCTCAAGTGATTTGCATGAGATTCGTTATGTAGGACTAAGAATCTACTATAACGGCCATATTATTCACTCGGTTTAAGAACGTGGTTTAAAAACTTTTAAACCAAAAAAAATAAACCACCCGATTTTAAACCAGAAAATTTTAAACCATGTCCATATTATTCACTACTTTTCTGGTTTAACTCTGTTTGGTATTTTGGTTTATTACGCCATTGGTTTATTTTGTTAACCAATTTAACGGCCTTGAAATGTCAGATTTGCTCGATTTGACAACTATTTTACAACCATTTGATATTTCACGTTTGGTTTATTCCTTATTAATCTTGCTAAAACAAAAAACTGTAGAAAATAGAAAATAGTAGTCACCAAGCAAATATGATTATGTCTGTTTGGTAGCCACTGAGAGAGGACTCGACACCAAAAAGAAACATAAACACATAAGAAAAACAACAACAACACCACACAAAAAAAATATTATGCTTAACACGGCGCGCATGTTCATAAAATAAATATGTACTGCACATACGCGCTGATGCATGTATAAAAGGAGGCTGTTGGACAGTCAGTCGTTCGGAGGCCAGCATAGCGTGCGGACCGGTAAGTGTCTCCTAATTCCAACTGTCTACTTTTTTTGGTTTTTTTTTCAAGTCAAGAATTTCCCCCGACCCACGGTAAGGGATTCTCTAGCTTACATCGCATTTCTCTTTAGGGGTAGAGGTGACGCCTCTCCACCAGTTACATTGGTTAAGCCGCGTACACATACGTTTAGCTAGTTACAAGTCAAGAATTTCCCCCGACCCACGGTAAGGGATTCTCTGGCTTACATCGCATTTCTCTTTAGGGGTAGAGGTGACGCCTCTCCACCAGTTACATTGGTTTAGCCGCGTACACATACGTTTAGCTATTACAAGTCAAGAATTTTCCCCGACCCACGGTAAGGGATTCTCTGGCTTATATCGCATTTCTCTTTAGGGGTAGAGGTGACGCCTCTCCACCAGTTACATTGGTTTAGCCGCGTACACATACGTTTAGCTACTACAAGTCATTTCCCCCTACCCACTGTAAAAGATTCTCTGGCTTACATCGCATTTCTCTTTAGGGTAGAGGTGACGCCTCTCCACCGGTTACATTGGTTAAGCCGCGAACACATACGTTTAGCTGTTACAAGTCGAGAATTTCCCTCGACCCACTGTAAGGGATTCTCTGGCTCAGGTCATATTTCACTTGGACATAAACAAATCACAGTTGATATAGGCAGACCCCTTTCCCCGTCCAATCCCACAAATAAAAACTTCACGGGAAACACGCTGCAGGGTTACGACGACCATAAGTATAAAAGTGGTGACTAAAAACTTAAGTAAAAGTATTATATATATGCTAAATTAAATAAAGTATCATAGATTGAATTGTTACAAAGTATAAAAATTATAAATTAAATTAAAAATAAAGGAAAACGAAAATAAAAACCAAAACAAAGACTTTTTTCTGTAACGGAACCTTGGACGACTACTGAGCATTACCCCGGAAGTAGAAAACGTCGTTACAAATTCTCTATTATAAGTCAAGAATTTCCCCCGACCCACTGTAAAAGATTCTCTGGCTTACATCGCATTTCTCTTTAGGGTAGAGGTGACGCCTCTCCACCGGTTACATTGGTTCAGCCGCGAACACATACGTTTAGCTGTTACAAGTCGAGAATTTCCCTCGACCCACTGTAAGGGATTCTCTGGCTCAGGTCATATTTCACTTGGACATAAACAAATCACAGTTGATATAGGCAGACCCCTTTCCCCGTCCAATCCCACTAATAAAAACTTCACGGGAAACACGCTGCAGGGTTACGACGACCATAAGTATAAAAGTGGTGACTAAAAACTTAAGTAAAAGTATTATATATATGCTAAATAAAATAAAGTATCATAGATTGAATTGTTACAAAGTATAAAAATTATAAATTAAATTAAAAATAAAGGAAAACGAAAATAAAAACCAAAACAAAGACTTTTTTCTGTAACGGAACCTTGGACGACTACTGAGCATTACCCCGGAAGTAGAAAACGTCGTTACAAATTCTCTAACAGGAGATGAGTATGTGTTAACATTTGAAGAAAATCGGGCTTTTTTATAAAAATGTACATGGACACCACCAGGTCTCAGGGCCCGATCACTCCAAAAAATGTACAAAGAGTTTTGTCCATCAGTGATACACATGTGTATTAAATTTGAAGAAAATCGAGTTAAGTTTTTTAATAAATTTTATGGGGCCCCACAAACCTGAGGCTTGTGGTCTCCAAAATTTTTACAAAAAGTGTTGTCCATCGGAGATACACATGCGTATAAAATTTAAAGAAACACGAGTAAATCGGCCCCGTGGCCCGAGGGGCCTCAAATTTTAATAGAAAGTGCTGTCTTCGGAAATACACATGTGTGCAAAATTTCACTAAAATCGAGCTTTGGAAGTGGGTTAAAAATTGATCGCAAAATTCCACGACTGCCGACCGACATCCGTGCAACGGGCAAGTGAAGTTAATATAGAGAATTTAAAAATCAGAAAGGGAGTGAATAAGGAGGACGGTAATTTATTTATTGATATGACGATACCAACAAAACATTCACGCTCCCAGCGGTTAACGCAAATAGCAAATAGATCACACGATGAACATACATTCAATAGAACAAAATTTAATTTGACAAAATTCACAACAACTGCTTGCATTGAAAAATGTGTGAATAATATGAAAAGATGGATTAAACCAAGCCATTTAAACCATGGTTTAAAATAAACAAAATTTAAACCAAGTGAATAATATGGCCGTACGACTTGTTAAAATAGAAATTCTAAAATATGGCCTGGAAGTTCGGAAACAAAAGCCATTTCTAAAGCGATTTGTATGAAATTTGGAATGTAGGACTTAGATGCTACTATAAGACTTGTTCATATGCAGTTTGATCTTTAATGTCTGAATTTCAGGAACAAAGCAATTTATCTAGCGATTCGCATGATATTCGTTATGTAGGACTAAGATGCGACTAAGTCTTGTTCCTATGGAAATTCTGGAATATGGTCTTGAATTTCGGGAACAAAGCAATTTCTAGAGCGATTTGCATGAAATTCGGTATGTTGGACTAAAATGCGACTATAAGACTTGTTCCTGTTGAAAATCTGGAATATGATCCTTATGGTCTGGAATTTCGGGAACAAAGCAATTTCTCAAGAGATTTGCATGAATTTCGTTATGCCGGACTAAGATTCGACTATAACACTTGTTCAAATGGGAATTCTGGAATATTGTCTGGAATTTCGGAAGCAAAAGCCATTTCTCAAGCGATTTGTATGAAATTCGGAATGTAGGACTAAGATGCGACTATAAGACTTGTTCCTATCGAATTTGATCTTTATGGTCTGAATTTTGGGGAACAAAGCAATTTATCAAGCGACTCGCATGACATTCGGTATGTAGGACTAAGATGTTCCTATGGAAATTCTGGAATATTGGAATATGGTCTTCAATTTCGGGAACAAAGCAATTTCTCAAGCGATTTGCATGAAAATTTTGGAATATGGTCTGGAATTTTGGAAACAAAGCCATTTCTCAAGCGATTTGTATGAAATTCGGAATGTAGGACTAAGATGCGACTATAGGACTTGTTTCTATGGAACATGACCATTATGGTCTGGAATTTCGGGACTAAAGCAAATTCTCAAGCGATTCGCAGGAAATTCGGTATGTAGGATTAAGATGTGACTAAAAGACTTGTTCCTATGGAAATTCTGGAATGTGGTCATTAATTTCGGGAACAAAGCGATTTGCATGAAATTCGGTATGTAGGACTAACATGCGACTGTAAGACTTGTTCAAATGGAAATTCTGGAATTTCCATTTCTCAAGCGATTTGCATGAAATACGGAATGTAGGACTAAAATGTGACTATAAGACTTGTTGCTATGAAAATTCTAGAATATGATCATTATGGTCTGAAATTTCGGGAACAAAGCAGTTTCTCAAATGATTTTTTAAACTTCGGTATGTAGGACTAAGATGCGGCTATAGCCTTGTACTATAGAAATTCTGAAATATGATCATTATGGTCTGAAATTTCGAGAACAAAGCCCCACGACTCCGGCCACCAAAATTTTTGCAAAAAGTGTTTTCCATCGGAGATACAAATGTGTATTAAATTTGAAGAAAATCGAGTTAAGTTTTTTAATAAACTGCCAACCTACATCCGTGCAACGGGCAAGTAATTTATTTATTGATATGACGATACCAACAAAACATTCACGCTCCCAGCGGTTAACGCAAATAGCTAATAGATCAAACGATGAACATACATTCAATAGAACAAAATTTAATTTGACAAAATTCACAACAACTGCTTGAATTAAAAAATGAGTGAATAATATGAAAACATGGATTAAACCAAACCATTTAAACCATGGTTTAAAATAAACCAAATTTAAACCAAGTGAATAATATGGCCGTAAGACTTGTTAAAATAGAAATTCTAAAATATGGCCTGGAATTTCGGAAACAAAAGCCATTTCTAAAGCGATTTGTATGAAATTTGGAATGTAGGACTTAGATGCTACTATAAGACTTGTTCATATGCAGTTTGATCTTTATTGTCTGAATTTCAGAAACAAAGCAATTTATCAAGCGATTCGCATGATATTCGGTATGACGGACTAAGATGCGACTAAGTCTTGTTCCTATGAAAATTGTGGAATATGGTCTTGAATTTCGGGAACAAAGCAATTTTTCTAGCGATTTGCATGAAATTCGGTATGTAGGTCTAAAATGCGATTATAGGACTTGTTCAAATCGAAATTCTGGAATATGGTCTGGTATTTTTAAAACAAAGCCATTTTTCAAGCGATTTGTATGAAATTTGGAATGTAGGGCTAAGATGAGAGTATAAGACTTCTTTCTATGGAATATGACCATTATGGGCTGGAATTTCGGAACAAAGCAATTTCTTAAGCGATTCGCATGAAATTCGGTAAGTAAGACTAAGATGTTACTAAAAGATTTGTTCCTATGGAAATGCTGGATTATGATCATTATGGTCTGCAATTTCGGGAACAAAGCCGTTTCTCTAGCGATTTGCATAAACTTCGTTATGTGGGACTAAGATTCGACTATGGCCTTGTTCCTATGGAAATCCTGGAATATGATCATTATGTTCTGGTATTTTGGAAACAAAGCAATTTCTCAAGCGATTTGCATGAATTTCGGTATGTAGGACTAAAATGCCATTAGATTAAGATATTTTATTAAAAGTTTAGGTAATATACAATTTTGACTTAAAACTAATCTTATAACTATTATTAATAAGTGTCGGCTTAACAATAAGGGCCCAACGTATTTACATTGTCCTTTTTTTGTATTGCTTATTATTAAACAATAATTTTGACTACTTAACCTACTACATGTTTATATTTACAGCAATTTAATTTTAAACATTAAATTTTAAAATAAAATATAAATGAAAAAAAATATTAGAGGAGGTATAAACAGGGCGATCTTCAGCCTCTGTAATGTTGATTGCTGGCCTTCTCGTAGAAGGAGACGTCTTGATTATTAAAGATGTCGTCGAATCTAGCATCTGTGAATCCTCTGATGTGTATGTACCGGTGACTTGGCTCGATTTCTTCCCTTCTCAGTCCTTGCATCTCAGGACTTGGATGAGTTTCCATTCCGTCCACGAATTTCCTCGCCATTTGGAACAAGTAGTCGGTTATTGGCAGCAGACCTGCTGCTTCGTAAAGTCTTGCAGTCGACACAAACTTATAGCTGTTTGGCACCCTCCAGAGTCATAGGGGAGATCTTCTTCATCGTTGTTGGTGGGACGGTGAACCATATGGGATAGCCATAGGTTATCACTGGCTTGTTGGACAGTCCGTTTCGTCTTATTAGTAGCGGGTACACCAAATGATGAGCGTAGTTCGCTTTTTTCATTGTTTTATCGATGTGAGAGTTAAACTTGAGCCTCTCAGTAAAGTTGACTCCCAGGTACTTAGTCTCTGACTTGGTGTTTATTGTCGTGTTATCCGGAAGGGGAATTTTAAGGGCTCTGCACCGGCTTGCGATTTTTCTTATCCTTGTTTCGGTTGCTGGTACTCGGAAGCAGATGAGTTCCGGTTTGTGTGCGTTGATCTTCACTCCCCACTTCAGGTAGTATTCCCAAAGATTTCGGAGGTGTTCCTCCACTCTTCGGGCAGCTACCTCAGGAGAGCGGGAGATGGCATACGTGATGGAGACATCCGCGAAAAGCATGGTCCTTGTTCCGGCTGTATTGGTGGGTTGATCCGCCGTGAAGATGTTAAATAGGACTGGTCCAAGTCTTGAGTCTTGGGGAACCTCGGCTTTAATCCTTTTCCTTGTCGATGGGCTGCCATGCACCTGTACAAAAAAGACCCTGTTAAAAAGAAAATTTTTAATTATTTTTACAATATAATTGGAGAAACCAAATCTAATAAGTTTGTACAGTAGCCCGTTGATCCAGACGCTATCGAAAGCTTGATGCAATGATAGGGAAATCCGTTAAATCGTATGATCGGTCGATAGTGTATTATTGTTGTTGCTTCCTTCGATTTGTCTAATATCGCTGCAGACTTCTGGATGTATGCTGTAATGTTTGTTGTTGTTTTGTTTCGGCTGTCTAATACTGCTGTAAACTTCTGAATGTTTGCTATAACGTTTTGCATGTTGTTTGTTGTTGCTTTCTTTATGGGTCTGCAATTTTTGCAAAAAGTGTTGTCCATCGGAGATACATATGTGTATTAAATTGATTTTCTTCAAATTTTTTAATAAATTTTATGAGGCCCCATAAACCCGAGACCCGTGATCTCCAAAATTTTTACAAAAAGTGTTGTCCATCGGAGATACACATGCGTATAAAATTTGAAGAAACGAGTAAATAGGCCCCGTGGCCCGAGGGGCCTCAAATTTTAATAGAAAGTGCTGTCTCCGGAAATACACATGTGTGCAAAATTTCAATAAAATCGAGCTTTGGAAGTGGGTTAAAAATTGATCGCAAAATTCCACGACTGCCAACCGACATCCGTGCAACGGGCAAGTAATTTATTTATTGATATGACGATACCAACAAAACATTCACGCTCCCAGCGGTTAACGCAAATAGCAAATAGATCAAACGATGAACATACATTCAATAGAACCAAATTTAATTTGACCATTGAAAAATGAGTGAATAATATGAAAACATGGATTAAACCAAACCATTTAAACCATGGTTTAAAATAAACCAAATTTAAACCAAGTGAATAATATGGCCGTAAGACTTGTTAAAATAGAAACAAAACCCATTTCTAAAGCGATTTGTATGAAATTTGGAATGTAGGACTTAGATGCTACTATAAGACTTGTTCATATGCAGTTTGATCTTTATTGTCTGAATTTCAGGAACAAAGCAATTTATCAAGCGACTCGCATGATATTCGGTATGTAGGACTAAGATGCGACTAAGTCTTGTTCTTACGAAAATTCTGGAATATGGTTTTGAATTTCGGGAACAAAGCAATTTTTCTAGCGATTTGCATGAAATTCGGTATGTAGGACTAAAATGCTACTATAAGACTTGTTCAAATGGAAATTCTGGAATATGGTCTGGAATTTTGGAAACAAAGCCATTTTTCAAGCGATTTGTATGAAATTTGGAATGTAGGGCTAAGATGAGACTATAAGACTTCTTTCTATGGAATATAACCATTATGGTCTGGAATTTCGGAACAAAGCAATTTTTCAAGCGATTCGCATGAAATTCGGTATGAAGGACTAAGATGTTACTAAAAGATTTCCTATGGAAATTCTGGATTATGATCATTATGGTCTACAATTTCGGGAACAAGCGATTTGCACAAACTTCGTTATGTGGGACTAAGATTCGACTATGGCCTTGTTCCTTAGGAAAATCTGGAATTTGATCATTATGGTCTGCAATTTCGGGATAAATGCAATTTTCCAAGCGATTCGCATGAAATTCGGTATCTAGGACTAAGATGCGACTAAAAGAATTGCTGCTATGAAAATACTGGAATATGATCATTATAGTCTGGTATTTCGGGAACAGACCAATTTCTTAAGCGTTTCGCATGAAATTCGGTATGTAGGACTAAGATGTTACTAAAAGACTTGTTCCTATGGAAATTCTGGATTATGATCATTATGGTCTGCAATTTCGGGAACAAAGCCGTTTATCAAGCGATTTGCATAAACTTCGTTATGTGGGACTAAGATTCGACTATGGCCTTGTTCCTTAGGAAAATCTGGAGTATGATCATTATGGTCTGGAATTTCGGGAACAAAGCAATATTCCAAGCGATTCGCATGAAATTTGGTATCTAGGACTAAAATGCGACTAAAAGAATTGTTGCTATGAAAATACTGGAATATGATCATTATGGTCTGGTATTTCGGGAACAGAGCAATTTCTTAAGCGTTTCGCATGAAATTTTGTATGTAGGACAAAAATGCGACTATAAGACTTGTTCCTATGGAAATTATGGAATATGGTCTGGAATTTCTCAAGCGATTTGCATGAAATTCTGTGTATAGGATTAAGATGCGACTATAAGTCTTGTTCAAATGGAAATTCTGGAATATGGTCTGGAATTTCGGAAACAAAAGCCATTTCTCAAGCGATTTGTATGAAATTCGGAATGTAGAACTTAGATGCGACTATAAGATTTGTTCCTATGGAATTTAATCTTTATGGTTTGAATTTCGGGTACAAAGCAATTTCCCAAGAGATTTGCATGAAATTCGGTATGTAGGATTAAGATGTGACTAAAAGACTTGTTCCTATGTAAATTCTGGAATATGGTCTTGAATTTCGGGAACAAAGCGATTTGCATGAAATTCTATGGAAATTCTGGAATATGATCATTATTGTCTGGAATTTCAGGAACAATCAGTTTCTCAAACGATTTGTATAAACTTCGGTATGTAGGACTATGATGTGACTTGACTGTAGCTTTGTTCCTATAGAAATTCTGAAATATGATCATTATGGTCTGGAATTTCGGGAACAAAGCAATTTCTCAAGCGATTCGCATGAAATTCTGTATGTAGGACTAAGATGTGACTAAAAACTTGTTCCCATGGAAATTCTGGTATATGGTCTTGAATTTCGTAAACAAAGCAATTTCTCAAGCGATGTGCATGAAATTCGGTATGTAGGACTAAGATGCGATTATAAGACTTGTTCCTATGGAAATTCTGGAATATGATCATTATGTTCTGGTATTTTGGAAACAAAGCAATTTCTCAAGCGATTTGCATGAATTTCGGTATGTAGGACTAAAATGCCATTAGATAAGGATTTAGATTAAGATATTTTATAAAAGTTTAGGTAATATACATTTTTGACTTAAAACTAATCTTATAACTATTATTAATAAGTGTCGGCTCAACAATAGGGGCCAAAAGTATTTACATTGTCTTTTTTTTTGTATTGCTTATTATACATGTTTATATTTACAGCAATTTAATTTTAAACATTAAATTTTAAAATAAAATATAAATGAAAAAAAATATTAGAGGAGGTATAAACAGGGCGATATTCAGCCTCTGTAATGTTGATTGCTGGCCTTCTCGTAGAAGGAGACGTCTTGATTATTAAAGATGTCGTCGAATCTAGCATCTGTGAATCCTCTGATGTGTATGTACCGGTGACTTGGCTCGATTTCTTCCCTTCTCAGTCCTTGCATCTCAGGACTTGGATGAGTTTCCATTCCGTCCACGAATTTCCTCGCCATTTGGAACAAGTAGTCGGTTATTGGCAGCAGACCTGCTGCTTCGTAAAGTCTTGCAGTCGACACAAACTTATAGCTGTTTGGCACCCTCCAGAGTCCTAGGGGAGATCTTCTTCATCGTTGTTGGTGGGACGGTGAACCATATGGGATAGCCATAGGTTATCACTGGCTTGATGAGCTGCTTGTAGATGAGCACAGACCAATTTCTTAAGCGTTTCGCATGAAATTCGGTATGTAGGACTAAGATGTTACTAAAAGACTTGTTCCTATGGAAATTCTGGATTATGATCATTATGGTCTGCAATTTCGGGAACAAAGCCGTTTATCAAGCGATTTGCATAAACTTCGTTATGTGGGACTAAGATTCGACTATGGCCTTGTTCCTTAGGAAAATCTGGAATATGATCATTATGGTCTGGAATTTCGGGAACAAAGCAATATTCCAAGCGATTCGCATGAAATTTGGTATCTAGGACTAAAATGCGACTAAAAGAATTGTTGCTATGAAAATACTGGAATATGATCATTATGGTCTGGTATTTCGGGAACAGAGCAATTTCTTAAGCGTTTCGCATGAAATTTTGTATGTAGGACAAAAATGCGACTATAAGACTTGTTCCTATGGAAATTATGGAATATGGTCTGGAATTTCTCAAGCGATTTGCATGAAATTCTGTGTATAGGATTAAGATGCGACTATAAGTCTTGTTCAAATGGAAATTCTGGAATATGGTCTGGAATTTCGGAAACAAAAGCCATTTCTCAAGCGATTTGTATGAAATTCGGAATGTAGAACTTAGATGCGACTATAAGATTTGTTCCTATGGAATTTAATCTTTATGGTTTGAATTTCGGGTACAAAGCAATTTCCCAAGAGATTTGCATGAAATTCGGTATGTAGGATTAAGATGTGACTAAAAGACTTGTTCCTATGTAAATTCTGGAATATGGTCTTGAATTTCGGGAACAAAGCGATTTGCATGAAATTCTATGGAAATTCTGGAATATGATCATTATTGTCTGGAATTTCAGGAACAATCAGTTTCTCAAACGATTTGTATAAACTTCGGTATGTAGGACTATGATGTGACTTGACTGTAGCTTTGTTCCTATAGAAATTCTGAAATATGATCATTATGGTCTGGAATTTCGGGAACAAAGCAATTTCTCAAGCGATTCTCATGAAATTCTGTATGTAGGACTAAGATGTGACTAAAAACTTGTTCCCATGGAAATTCTGGTATATGGTCTTGAATTTCGTAAACAAAGCAATTTCTCAAGCGATGTGCATGAAATTCGGTATGTAGGACTAAGATGCGATTATAAGACTTGTTCCTATGGAAATTCTGGAATATGATCATTATGTTCTGGTATTTTGGAAACAAAGCAATTTCTCAAGCGATTTGCATGAATTTCGGTATGTAGGACTAAAATGCCATTAGATAAGGATTTAGATTAAGATATTTTATTAAAAGTTTAGGTAATATACATTTTTGACTTAAAACTAATCTTATAACTATTATTAATAAGTGTCGGCTCAACAATAGGGGCCAAAAGTATTTACATTGTCTTTTTTTTTGTATTGCTTATTATACATGTTTATATTTACAGCAATTTAATTTTAAACATTAAATTTTAAAATAAAATATAAATGAAAAAAAATATTAGAGGAGGTATAAACAGGGCGATCTTCAGCCTCTGTAATGTTGATTGCTGGCCTTCTCGTAGAAGGAGACGTCTTGATTATTAAAGATGTCGTCGAATCTAGCATCTGTGAATCCTCTGATGTGTATGTACCGGTGACTTGGCTCGATTTCTTCCCTTCTCAGTCCTTGCATCTCAGGACTTGGATGAGTTTCCATTCCGTCCACGAATTTCCTCGCCATTTGGAACAAGTAGTCGGTTATTGGCAGCAGACCTGCTGCTTCGTAAAGTCTTGCAGTCGACACAAACTTATAGCTGTTTGGCACCCTCCAGAGTCATAGGGGAGATCTTCTTCATCGTTGTTGGTGGGACGGTGAACCATATGGGATAGCCATAGGTTATCACTGGCTTGTTGGACAGTCCGTTTCGTCTTATTAGTAGCGGGTACACCAAATGATGAGCGTAGTTCGCTTTTTTCATTGTTTTATCGATGTGAGAGTTAAACTTGAGCCTCTCAGTAAAGTTGACTCCCAGGTACTTAGTCTCTGACTTGGTGTTTATTGTCGTGTTATCCGGAAGGGGAATTTTAAGGGCTCTGCACCGGCTTGCGATTTTTCTTATCCTTGTTTCGGTTGCTGGTACTCGGAAGCAGATGAGTTCCGGTTTGTGTGCGTTGATCTTCACTCCCCACTTCAGGTAGTATTCCCAAAGATTTCGGAGGTGTTCCTCCACTCTTCGGGCAGCTACCTCAGGAGAGCGGGAGATGGCATACGTGATGGAGACATCCGCGAAAAGCATGGTCCTTGTTCCGGCTGTATTGGTGGGTTGATCCGCCGTGAAGATGTTAAATAGGACTGGTCCAAGTCTTGAGTCTTGGGGAACCTCGGCTTTAATCCTTTTCCTTGTCGATGGGCTGCCATGCACCTGTACAAAAAAGACCCTGTTAAAAAGAAAATTTTTAATTATTTTTACAATATAATTGGAGAAACCAAATCTAATAAGTTTGTACAGTAGCCCGTTGATCCAGACGCTATCGAAAGCTTGATGCAATGATAGGGAAATCCGTTAAATCGTATGATCGGTCGATAGTGTATTATTGTTGTTGCTTCCTTCGATTTGTCTAATATCGCTGCAGACTTCTGGATGTATGCTGTAATGTTTGTTGTTGTTTTGTTTCGGCTGTCTAATACTGCTGTAAACTTCTGAATGTTTGCTATAACGTTTTGCATGTTGTTTGTTGTTGCTTTCTTTATGGGTCTGCAATTTTTGCAAAAAGTGTTGTCCATCGGAGATACATATGTGTATTAAATTGATTTTCTTCAAATTTTTTAATAAATTTTATGAGGCCCCATAAACCCGAGACCCGTGATCTCCAAAATTTTTACAAAAAGTGTTGTCCATCGGAGATACACATGCGTATAAAATTTGAAGAAACGAGTAAATAGGCCCCGTGGCCCGAGGGGCCTCAAATTTTAATAGAAAGTGCTGTCTCCGGAAATACACATGTGTGCAAAATTTCAATAAAATCGAGCTTTGGAAGTGGGTTAAAAATTGATCGCAAAATTCCACGACTGCCAACCGACATCCGTGCAACGGGCAAGTAATTTATTTATTGATATGACGATACCAACAAAACATTCACGCTCCCAGCGGTTAACGCAAATAGCAAATAGATCAAACGATGAACATACATTCAATAGAACCAAATTTAATTTGACCATTGAAAAATGAGTGAATAATATGAAAACATGGATTAAACCAAACCATTTAAACCATGGTTTAAAATAAACCAAATTTAAACCAAGTGAATAATATGGCCGTAAGACTTGTTAAAATAGAAACAAAACCCATTTCTAAAGCGATTTGTATGAAATTTGGAATGTAGGACTTAGATGCTACTATAAGACTTGTTCATATGCAGTTTGATCTTTATTGTCTGAATTTCAGGAACAAAGCAATTTATCAAGCGACTCGCATGATATTCGGTATGTAGGACTAAGATGCGACTAAGTCTTGTTCTTACGAAAATTCTGGAATATGGTTTTGAATTTCGGGAACAAAGCAATTTTTCTAGCGATTTGCATGAAATTCGGTATGTAGGACTAAAATGCTACTATAAGACTTGTTCAAATGGAAATTCTGGAATATGGTCTGGAATTTTGGAAACAAAGCCATTTTTCAAGCGATTTGTATGAAATTTGGAATGTAGGGCTAAGATGAGACTATAAGACTTCTTTCTATGGAATATAACCATTATGGTCTGGAATTTCGGAACAAAGCAATTTTTCAAGCGATTCGCATGAAATTCGGTATGAAGGACTAAGATGTTACTAAAAGATTTCCTATGGAAATTCTGGATTATGATCATTATGGTCTACAATTTCGGGAACAAGCGATTTGCACAAACTTCGTTATGTGGGACTAAGATTCGACTATGGCCTTGTTCCTTAGGAAAATCTGGAATTTGATCATTATGGTCTGCAATTTCGGGATAAATGCAATTTTCCAAGCGATTCGCATGAAATTCGGTATCTAGGACTAAGATGCGACTAAAAGAATTGCTGCTATGAAAATACTGGAATATGATCATTATAGTCTGGTATTTCGGGAACAGACCAATTTCTTAAGCGTTTCGCATGAAATTCGGTATGTAGGACTAAGATGTTACTAAAAGACTTGTTCCTATGGAAATTCTGGATTATGATCATTATGGTCTGCAATTTCGGGAACAAAGCCGTTTATCAAGCGATTTGCATAAACTTCGTTATGTGGGACTAAGATTCGACTATGGCCTTGTTCCTTAGGAAAATCTGGAGTATGATCATTATGGTCTGGAATTTCGGGAACAAAGCAATATTCCAAGCGATTCGCATGAAATTTGGTATCTAGGACTAAAATGCGACTAAAAGAATTGTTGCTATGAAAATACTGGAATATGATCATTATGGTCTGGTATTTCGGGAACAGAGCAATTTCTTAAGCGTTTCGCATGAAATTTTGTATGTAGGACAAAAATGCGACTATAAGACTTGTTCCTATGGAAATTATGGAATATGGTCTGGAATTTCTCAAGCGATTTGCATGAAATTCTGTGTATAGGATTAAGATGCGACTATAAGTCTTGTTCAAATGGAAATTCTGGAATATGGTCTGGAATTTCGGAAACAAAAGCCATTTCTCAAGCGATTTGTATGAAATTCGGAATGTAGAACTTAGATGCGACTATAAGATTTGTTCCTATGGAATTTAATCTTTATGGTTTGAATTTCGGGTACAAAGCAATTTCCCAAGAGATTTGCATGAAATTCGGTATGTAGGATTAAGATGTGACTAAAAGACTTGTTCCTATGTAAATTCTGGAATATGGTCTTGAATTTCGGGAACAAAGCGATTTGCATGAAATTCTATGGAAATTCTGGAATATGATCATTATTGTCTGGAATTTCAGGAACAATCAGTTTCTCAAACGATTTGTATAAACTTCGGTATGTAGGACTATGATGTGACTTGACTGTAGCTTTGTTCCTATAGAAATTCTGAAATATGATCATTATGGTCTGGAATTTCGGGAACAAAGCAATTTCTCAAGCGATTCGCATGAAATTCTGTATGTAGGACTAAGATGTGACTAAAAACTTGTTCCCATGGAAATTCTGGTATATGGTCTTGAATTTCGTAAACAAAGCAATTTCTCAAGCGATGTGCATGAAATTCGGTATGTAGGACTAAGATGCGATTATAAGACTTGTTCCTATGGAAATTCTGGAATATGATCATTATGTTCTGGTATTTTGGAAACAAAGCAATTTCTCAAGCGATTTGCATGAATTTCGGTATGTAGGACTAAAATGCCATTAGATAAGGATTTAGATTAAGATATTTTATAAAAGTTTAGGTAATATACATTTTTGACTTAAAACTAATCTTATAACTATTATTAATAAGTGTCGGCTCAACAATAGGGGCCAAAAGTATTTACATTGTCTTTTTTTTTGTATTGCTTATTATACATGTTTATATTTACAGCAATTTAATTTTAAACATTAAATTTTAAAATAAAATATAAATGAAAAAAAATATTAGAGGAGGTATAAACAGGGCGATATTCAGCCTCTGTAATGTTGATTGCTGGCCTTCTCGTAGAAGGAGACGTCTTGATTATTAAAGATGTCGTCGAATCTAGCATCTGTGAATCCTCTGATGTGTATGTACCGGTGACTTGGCTCGATTTCTTCCCTTCTCAGTCCTTGCATCTCAGGACTTGGATGAGTTTCCATTCCGTCCACGAATTTCCTCGCCATTTGGAACAAGTAGTCGGTTATTGGCAGCAGACCTGCTGCTTCGTAAAGTCTTGCAGTCGACACAAACTTATAGCTGTTTGGCACCCTCCAGAGTCCTAGGGGAGATCTTCTTCATCGTTGTTGGTGGGACGGTGAACCATATGGGATAGCCATAGGTTATCACTGGCTTGATGAGCTGCTTGTAGATGAGCACAGACCAATTTCTTAAGCGTTTCGCATGAAATTCGGTATGTAGGACTAAGATGTTACTAAAAGACTTGTTCCTATGGAAATTCTGGATTATGATCATTATGGTCTGCAATTTCGGGAACAAAGCCGTTTATCAAGCGATTTGCATAAACTTCGTTATGTGGGACTAAGATTCGACTATGGCCTTGTTCCTTAGGAAAATCTGGAATATGATCATTATGGTCTGGAATTTCGGGAACAAAGCAATATTCCAAGCGATTCGCATGAAATTTGGTATCTAGGACTAAAATGCGACTAAAAGAATTGTTGCTATGAAAATACTGGAATATGATCATTATGGTCTGGTATTTCGGGAACAGAGCAATTTCTTAAGCGTTTCGCATGAAATTTTGTATGTAGGACAAAAATGCGACTATAAGACTTGTTCCTATGGAAATTATGGAATATGGTCTGGAATTTCTCAAGCGATTTGCATGAAATTCTGTGTATAGGATTAAGATGCGACTATAAGTCTTGTTCAAATGGAAATTCTGGAATATGGTCTGGAATTTCGGAAACAAAAGCCATTTCTCAAGCGATTTGTATGAAATTCGGAATGTAGAACTTAGATGCGACTATAAGATTTGTTCCTATGGAATTTAATCTTTATGGTTTGAATTTCGGGTACAAAGCAATTTCCCAAGAGATTTGCATGAAATTCGGTATGTAGGATTAAGATGTGACTAAAAGACTTGTTCCTATGTAAATTCTGGAATATGGTCTTGAATTTCGGGAACAAAGCGATTTGCATGAAATTCTATGGAAATTCTGGAATATGATCATTATTGTCTGGAATTTCAGGAACAATCAGTTTCTCAAACGATTTGTATAAACTTCGGTATGTAGGACTATGATGTGACTTGACTGTAGCTTTGTTCCTATAGAAATTCTGAAATATGATCATTATGGTCTGGAATTTCGGGAACAAAGCAATTTCTCAAGCGATTCTCATGAAATTCTGTATGTAGGACTAAGATGTGACTAAAAACTTGTTCCCATGGAAATTCTGGTATATGGTCTTGAATTTCGTAAACAAAGCAATTTCTCAAGCGATGTGCATGAAATTCGGTATGTAGGACTAAGATGCGATTATAAGACTTGTTCCTATGGAAATTCTGGAATATGATCATTATGTTCTGGTATTTTGGAAACAAAGCAATTTCTCAAGCGATTTGCATGAATTTCGGTATGTAGGACTAAAATGCCATTAGATAAGGATTTAGATTAAGATATTTTATTAAAAGTTTGGGTAATATACATTTTTGACTTAAAACTAATCTTATAACTATTATTAATAAGTGTCGGCTCAACAATAGGGGCCAAAAGTATTTACATTGTCTTTTTTTTTGTATTGCTTATTATACATGTTTATATTTACAGCAATTTAATTTTAAACATTAAATTTTAAAATAAAATATAAATGAAAAAAAATATTAGAGGAGGTATAAACAGGGCGATCTTCAGCCTCTGTAATGTTGATTGCTGGCCTTCTCGTAGAAGGAGACGTCTTGATTATTAAAGATGTCGTCGAATCTAGCATCTGTGAATCCTCTGATGTGTATGTACCGGTGACTTGGCTCGATTTCTTCCCTTCTCAGTCCTTGCTTCTCAGGACTTGGATGAGTTTCCATTCCGTCCACGAATTTCCTCGCCATTTGGAACAAGTAGTCGGTTATTGGCAGCAGACCTGCTGCTTCGTAAAGTCTTGCAGTCTACACAAACTTATAGCTGTTTGGCACCCTCCAGAGTCCTAGGGGAGATCTTCTTCATCGTTGTTGGTGGGACGGTGAACCATATGGGATAGCCATAGGTTATCACTGGCTTGATGAGCTGCTTGTAGATGAGCACAGACCAATTTCTTAAGCGTTTCGCATGAAATTCGGTATGTAGGACTAAGATGTTACTAAAAGACTTGTTCCTATGGAAATTCTGGATTATGATCATTATGGTCTGCAATTTCGGGAACAAAGCCGTTTATCAAGCGATTTGCATAAACTTCGTTATGTGGGACTAAGATTCGACTATGGCCTTGTTCCTTAGGAAAATCTGGAATATGATCATTATGGTCTGGAATTTCGGGAACAAAGCAATATTCCAAGCGATTCGCATGAAATTTGGTATCTAGGACTAAAATGCGACTAAAAGAATTGTTGCTATGAAAATACTGGAATATGATCATTATGGTCTGGTATTTCGGGAACAGAGCAATTTCTTAAGCGTTTCGCATGAAATTTTGTATGTAGGACAAAAATGCGACTATAAGACTTGTTCCTATGGAAATTATGGAATATGGTCTGGAATTTCTCAAGCGATTTGCATGAAATTCTGTGTATAGGATTAAGATGCGACTATAAGTCTTGTTCAAATGGAAATTCTGGAATATGGTCTGGAATTTCGGAAACAAAAGCCATTTCTCAAGCGATTTGTATGAAATTCGGAATGTAGAACTTAGATGCGACTATAAGATTTGTTCCTATGGAATTTAATCTTTATGGTTTGAATTTCGGGTACAAAGCAATTTCCCAAGAGATTTGCATGAAATTCTGTATGTAGGATTAAGATGTGACTAAAAGACTTGTTCCTATGTAAATTCTGGAATATGGTCTTGAATTTCGGGAACAAAGCGATTTGCATGAAATTCTATGGAAATTCTGGAATATGATCATTATTGTCTGGAATTTCAGGAACAATCAGTTTCTCAAACGATTTGTATAAACTTCGGTATGTAGGACTATGATGTGACTTGACTGTAGCTTTGTTCCTATAGAAATTCTGAAATATGATCATTATGGTCTGGAATTTCGGGAACAAAGCAATTTCTCAAGCGATTCTCATGAAATTCTGTATGTAGGACTAAGATGTGACTAAAAACTTGTTCCCATGGAAATTCTGGTATATGGTCTTGAATTTCGTAAACAAAGCAATTTCTCAAGCGATGTGCATGAAATTCGGTATGTAGGACTAAGATGCGCTTATAAGACTTGTTCCTATGGAAATTCTGGAATATGATCATTATGTTCTGGTATTTTGGAAACAAAGCAATTTCTTAAGCGATTTGCATGAATTTCGGTATGTAGGACTAAAATGCCATTAGATTAAGATTTAGATTAAGATATTTTATTAAAAGATTAGGTAATATACATTTTTGACTTAAAACTAATCTTATAACTATTATTAATAAGTGTCGGCTCAACAATAGGGGCCAAAAGTATTTACATTGTCTTTTTTTTTGTATTGCTTATTATTACATTTATATTTACAGCAATTTAATTTTAAACAATAAATTTTAAAATAAAATATAAATGAAAAAAAATATAAGAGGAGGTATAAACAGGGCGATCTTCAGCCTCTGTAATGTTGATTGCTGGCCTTCTCGTAGAAGGAGACGTCTTGATTATTAAAGATGTCGTCGAATCTAGCATCTGTGAATCCTCTGATGTGTATGTACCGGTGACTTGGCTCGATTTCTTCCCTTCTCAGTCCTTGCATCTCAGGACTTGGATGAGTTTCCATTCCGTCCAAGAATTTCCCCGCCATTTGGAACAAGTAGTCGGTTATTGGCAGCAGACCTGCTGCTTCGTAAAGTCTTGCAGTCGACACAAACTTATAGCTGTTTGGCACCCTCCAGAGTCCTAGGGGAGATCTTCTTCATCGTTGTTGGTGGGACGGTGAACCATATGGGATAGCCATAGGTTATCACTGGCTTGATGAGCTGCTTGTAGATGAGCAGCCTGGTGTTGTTGGACATTCCGTTTCGTCTTATTAGTAGCGGGTACACCAAATGATGAGCGTAGTTCGCTTTTTTCATTGTTTTATCGATGTGAGAGTTAAACTTGAGCCTCTCAGTAAAGTTGACTCCCAGGTACTTAGTCTCTGACTTGGTGTTTATTGTCTTGTTATCCGGATGGGGAATTTTAAGGGCTCTGCACCGGCTTGCGATTTTTCTTATCCTTGTTTCGGTTGCTGGTACTCGGAAGCAGATGAGTTCCGGTTTGTTGGCGTTGATCTTCACTCCCCACTTCAGGTAGTATTCCCAAAGATTTCGGAGGTGTTCCTCCACTCTTCGGGCAGCTACCTCAGGAGAGCGGGAAACGGCATACGTGATGGAGACATCCGCGAAAAGCATGGTCCTTGTTCCGGCTGTATTGGTGGGTTGATCCGCCGTGAAGATGTTAAATAGGACTGGTCCAAGTCTTGAGTCTTGGGGAACTTCGGCTTTAATTCTTTTCCTTGTCGATGGGCTGCCATACACCTGTACAAAAAAGACCCTGTTAAAAAGAAAATTTTTAATTTTTTTTACAATATAATTGGAGAAACCAAATCTAATAAGTTTGTACAGTAGCCCGTTGATCCAGACGCTATCGAAAGCTTGATGCAATGATAGGGAAATCCGTTAAATCGTATGATCGGTCGATAGTGTATTGTTGTTGTTGCTTCCTTCGATTTGTCTAATATCGCTGCAGACTTCTGGATGTATGCTGTAATGTTTGTTGTTGTTTTGTTTCGGCTGTCTAATATTGCTGTAAACTTCTGAATGTTTGCTATAACGTTTTGCATGTTGTTTGTTGTTGCTTTCTTTATGGGTCTGCAATTTTTGCAAAAAGTGTCCATCGGAGATACATATGTGTATTAAATTGATTTTCTTCAAATTTTTTTAATAAATTTTATGAGGCCCCATAAACCCGAAACCCGTGATCTCCAAAATTTTTACAAAAAGTGTTGTCCATCGGAGTTACACATGCGTATAAAATTTGAAGAAACGAGTAAATCGGCCCCGTGGCCCGAGGGGCCTCAAATTTTAATAGAAAGTGCTGTCTCCGGAAATACACATGTGTGCAAAATTTCAATAAAATCGAGCTTTGGAAGTGGGTTAAAAATTGATCGCAAAATTCCACGACTGCACACCGACATCCGTGCAACGGGCAAGTAATTTATTTATTGATATGACGATACCAACAAAACATTCACGCTCCCAGCGGTTAACGCAAATAGCAAATAGATCAAACGATGAACATACATTCAATAGAACCAAATTTAATTTGACCATTGAAAAATGAGTGAATAATATGAAAACATGGATTAAACCAAACCATTTAAACCATGGTTTAAAATAAACCAAATTTAAACCAAGTGAATAATATGGCCGTAAGACTTGTTAAAATAGAAACTCTAAAATATGGCCTGGAATTTCGGAAACAAAACCCATTTCTAAAGCGATTTGTATGAAATTTGGAATGTAGGACTTAGATGCTACTATAAGACTTGTTCATATGCAGTTTGATCTTTATTGTCTGAATTTCAGGAACAAAGCAATTTATCAAGCGACTCGCATGATATTCGGTATGTAGGACTAAGATGCGACTAAGTCTTGTTCCTATGAAAATTCTGGAATATGGTTTTGAATTTCGGGAACAAAGCAATTTTTCTAGCGATTTGCATGAAATTCGGTATGTAGGACTAAAATGCTACTATAAGACTTGTTCAAATGGAAATTCTGGAATATGGTCTGGAATTTTGGAAACAAAGCCATTTTTCAAGCGATTTGTATGAAATTTGGAATGAAGGACTAAGATGTTACTAAAAGATTTCCTATGGAAATTCTGGATTATGATCATTATGGTCTACAATTTCGGGAACAAGCGATTTGCACAAACTTCGTTATGTGGGACTAAGATTCGACTATGGCCTTGTTCCTTAGGAAAATCTGGAATTTGATCATTATGGTCTGCAATTTCGGGATAAATGCAATTTTCCAAGCGATTCGCATGAAATTCGGTATATAGGACTAAGATGCGACTAAAAGAATTGCTGCTATGAAAATACTGGAATATGATCATTATGGTCTGGTATTTCGGGAACAGATCAATTTCTTAAGCGTTTCGCATGAAATTCGGTATGTAGGACTAAGATGTTACTAAAAGACTTGTTCCTATGGAAATTCTGGATTATGATCATTATGGTCTGCAATTTCGGGAACAACGCCGTTTATCAAGCGATTTGCATAAACTTCGTTATTTGGGACTAAGATTCGACTATGGCCTTGTTCCTTAGGAAAATCTGGAATATGATCATTATGGTCTGGAATTTCGGGAACAAAGCAATATTCCAAGCGATTCGCATGAAATTTGGTATCTAGGACTAAAATGCGACTAAAAGAATTGTTGCTATGAAAATACTGGAATATGATCATTATGGTCTGGTATTTCGGGAACAGAGCAATTTCTTAAGCGTTTCGCATGAAATTTTGTATGTAGGACAAAAATGCGACTATAAGAATTGTTCCTATGGAAATTATGGAATATGGTCTGGAATTTCTCAAGCGATTTGCATGAAATTCTGTGTATAGGATTAAGATGCGACTATAAGTCTTGTTCAAATGGAAATTCTGGAATATGGTCTGGAATTTCGGAAACAAAAGCCATTTCTCAAGCGATTTGTATGAAATTCGGAATGTAGAACTAAGATGCGACTATAAGATTTGTTCCTATGGAATTTAATCTTTATGGTTTGAATTTCGGGTACAAAGCAATTTCCCAAGAGATTTGCATGAAATTCGGTATGTAGGATTAAGATGTGACTAAAAGACTTGTTCCTATGTAAATTCTGGAATATGGTCTTGAATTTCGGGAACAAAGCGATTTGCATGAAATTCTATGGAAATTCTGGAATATGATCATTATTGTCTGGAATTTCAGGAACAATCAGTTTCTCAAACGATTTGTATAAACTTCGGTATGTAGGACTATGATGTGACTTGACTGTAGCTTTGTTCCTATAGAAATTCTGAAATATGATCATTATGGTCTGGAATTTCGGGAACAAAGCAATTTCTCAAGCGATTCGCATGAAATTCTGTATGTAGGACTAAGATGTGACTAAAAACTTGTTCCCATGGAAATTCTGGTATATGGTCTTGAATTTCGTAAACAAAGCAATTTCTCAAGCGATGTGCATGAAATTCGGTATGTAGGACTAAGATGCGCTTATAAGACTTGTTCCTATGGAAATTCTGGAATATGATCATTATGTTCTGGTATTTTGGAAACAAAGCAATTTCTTAAGCGATTTGCATGAATTTCGGTATGTAGGACTAAAATGCCATTAGATTAAGATTTAGATTAAGATATTTTATTAAAAGATTAGGTAATATACATTTTTGACTTAAAACTAATCTTATAACTATTATTAATAAGTGTCGGCCCAACAATAGGGGCCAAAAGTATTTACATTGTCTTTTTTTTTGTATTGCTTATTATTACATTTATATTTACAGCAATTTAATTTAAAACAATAAATTTTAAAATAAAATATAAATGAAAAAAAATATAAGAGGAGGTATAAACAGGGCGATCTTCAGCCTCTGTAATGTTGATTGCTGGCCTTCTCGTAGAAGGAGACGTCTTGATTATTAAAGATGTCGTCGAATCTAGCATCTGTGAATCCTCTGATGTGTATGTACCGGTGACTTGGCTCGATTTCTTCCCTTCTCAGTCCTTGCATCTCAGGACTTGGATGAGTTTCCATTCCGTCCACGAATTTCCTCGCCATTTGGAACAAGTAGTCGGTTATTGGCAGCAGACCTGCTGCTTCGTAAAGTCTTGCAGTCGACACAAACTTATAGCTGTTTGGCACCCTCCAGAGTCCTAGGGGAGATCTTCTTCATCGTTGTTGGTGGGACGGTGAACCATATGGGATAGCCATAGGTTATCACTGGCTTGATGAGCTGCTTGTAGATGAGCAGCCTGGTGTTGTTGGACATTCCGTTTCGTCTTATTAGTAGCGGGTACACCAAATGATGAGCGTAGTTCGCTTTTTTCATTGTTTTATCGATGTGAGAGTTAAACTTGAGCCTCTCAGTAAAGTTGACTCCCAGGTACTTAGTCTCTGACTTGGTGTTTATTGTCGTGTTATCCGGAAGGGGAATTTTAAGGGCTCTGCACCGGCTTGCGATTTTTCTTATCCTTGTTTCGGTTGCTGGTACTCGGAAGCAGATGAGTTCCGGTTTGTTGGCGTTGATCTTCACTCCCCACTTCAGGTAGTATTCCCAAAGATTTCGGAGGTGTTCCTCCACTCTTCGGGCAGCTACCTCAGGAGAGCGGGAAACGGCATACGTGATGGAGACATCCGCGAAAAGCATGGTCCTTGTTCCGGCTGTATTGGTGGGTTGATCCGCCGTGAAGATGTTAAATAGGACTGGTCCAAGTCTTGAGTCTTGGGGAACTTCGGCTTTAATCCTTTTCCTTGTCGATGGGCTGCCATACACCTGTACAAAAAAGACCCTGTTAAAAAGAAAATTTTTAATTATTTTTACAATATAATTGGAGAAACCAAATCTAATAAGTTTGTACAGTAGCCCGTTGATCCAGACGCTATCGAAAGCTTAATGCAATGATAGGGAAATCCGCTAAATCGTATGATCGGTCGAGAGTGTATTGTTGTTGTTGCTTCCTCCGATTTGTCTAATATCGCTGCAGACTTCTGGATGTATGCTGTAATGTTTGTTGTTGTTTTCTTTCGGCTGTCTAATACTGCTGTAAACTTCTGAATGATTGCTATCACGTTTTGCATGTTGTTTGTTGTTGCTTTCTTTATGGGTCTGCGCCGTCTTGTACTGCATGCTTGGTGTTGTTGTTCCCCTCGGCTGTCTGATGCTGCTGTAAGCTTCTGAATGTACGCTATCACATATTGCATGTTGTTTGTTGTTGTTTTTCATATTGGTCGGGTATTCCGTGTCTGTGGTGTCTTGTACTGCATGCCTGTTGTTGTTGTTTCTCCTTAGTTACCCAATGATGCTGCGTGCTTCTGAACGTATTGTAGGTGCGTTTACTCATTAGTCATGAGTTGGGTATCATTGTTTCACTCAGCTGCTTGATGATGGCGTGTATTGGTTGTGCATGGTGAGTTTACGCGTTGTGAGAGAATAGACAGAAAAAAGGAAAATAGAGAACCGGAATTCCTGTGTACCACAAGACGAGAGTATTTTCGGTGGGTCTTTTGCAACTCACTCAAGAAGAGTGGAAAACATGTTGCCAGAGACAAAGACAAAGACTATGGTGTCTGTTTCTTTGCAATGTGTAATCACACTGGCGGCCACAATATTTGGTACATGTTGTATAAATAAAATAGTTTTAAATTTGTGTGGGAGAAATTCGTCCCACGCTTTGACGAATTTGTTCCCCACAAGGTGTTGGGGTAACTTGCACAATTCGCTGAATCAACCTCACTCGAAGCTCTATGGCCAAATGATCCGAATCACTATCATGTGCAAAACAGGAATAATTCCTTAATTCTGGCAGAATGTTGAAGCGTGAATGGTGCCCGATGTCTTCCGCGGCTGGGAAACAACAGCCATGGTATGCTGCTGAGGATTTGAATCCAGCCAATCTGCAATGGCCTTTCCTTGATTGTTGCATACTTCATCTTGCCATCGGGTGTGCCTAGCGTTAATATCCCCTCCAACCACACAGTATGTGTGCCCAAAGGAGATGCCGCAGACAGTTTGCAGATCCCGTTGAATGTTTTCCCTCGTTGCATTACAGTGAATGTACACTGATATTACCAACAAGGTCTCAACCTCGTTGACTTTGATGCTGACAGCTGTTGCTTCCATGCTACGCAAACCATTGATTTGCACCTTTTCGCCTGCCATATTGTTCCTGATAAGGACCGCCGTCCCATAGCAATCACTGCTTTTGTCGACCCTGTGGATGTTGTATCCGTCTGGACTAAATGGGTTTCTCCCTGTGAGATTAGTTTCCTGTAAAAGAAGAATGTCTGGTTTATTAGTTTTAATAAATAATTTTAGTGTGATACGCCTAGCTAACGATTAATAGAGTTCACATTATATGAGAATATACTTATCCTGCTTATTGTGAACATACTTTTACAAATAAGTCGACCCAAAACGGTTGTTTTGGACCTGTCATCAAGACTGCTATAATTAGCAGGCACGACTTCTCTTGCTTTCTGCAAAATTATGGAGAGGTCTGCTCCTTGCTTACTTACTGGTTTTTTGCTTGCTTGGATGGTTGGTGGTGGTTTGTTGATTGTAGTTTGCAGGATGTCCAGATTTTTGGCAATTTGTGCAGAAGACGTTGTCGTCTTTCTTGTTGTCTACATTTCTCGGGCATTGGCCAGGTAAGTGTTCTTCCTTTCTTCCCCCATTGGAGAAGCGATCTCCATTCCAGCAGAAAAGCCGGCTCACGCTCAAAAGACTGTCCAGCCAAGTAAAAAGAGAAGGAGGGGTCCTCCCCCTCCTCTAAAGGGACTGCCGGGTGGTGTCGACGATCCCCAACGGAAAGGTCTGCAAACTATGCAGAGGCGGCCAAGCGAGCTAAATGAGCTATCTTTGCGGAGCATGATCCCGAAGAGACCCTTACCCAGGAGCAGCTGTCGACCCTAGAGGAAGCTATCCTGGATGGAAGGTCAAAATTGGCTTTGACGGCGTCCACTTCAGGCCGGGAATTATTCTGGTCGACTGTTGCGACGGGGAAAAAGCCGCTTGGCTGAAAGAACACGCTCCCACCCTTTCCACATGGAAGGGACCGAGGCTAGTGGCGAGGTATGGGGTAGATATACCCAAACCAATAATAATATCGGTGTTCCTCCCATGAAGCAATCGGCAAGGAATGGAGAGATCCATTTTCTTTATCGGAGCGCAGAATGAGGGGCTCCACACAAAATCGTGGAAGGTGATCGGTTGCCGGGAGGAAGGAGATGGCACACTCGCTACCATCTCCATCGACTCCCGCAGCCGAGAGTCGATAAAATCCGCAGGCCACTCACTGAGATACCGTTACGGCAAAATGTCGGTAAGTGGCCTCAGGAGGAAAGAGGGCCCGAGGGCGGAGAAGGGGCAGAAAGACCCTCCCGCATCAACCTCAGAGGGCTCTCAGGGAGGGGTGATAGGTGCGGAAGGAGAAGAGGGAACAAATGAAGTCTCCATTATGGAGGACCTCGCTGCCCTTCCCCAACAGAGCATCCCACTTGAGGAGTTGGAGGAGGCCCGACTCCTAGAGGAAGACGAGCTGCTGGAGGATATCCAGCACCACGAGTTAAAAGCGGGAGAGGGGCAATCGCCCCTTCCAGGTAAACATCCACAAGGCCAAAGGGTCAGCCGCAGTGGCAATGAGAATGTTCATCCGTCAACACCTAGGCCTTGTGCTGATCCAAGAATCATGGTGCTACAGGGGACAGATCCGAGGTCTGTCTAGCAGAGATGCAAAGGTAATTTACGACTTGGGGCATGAGGCCCCTCGGACCTGCGTCATAATAAGAAATAGTATTAACCATCTATCTCTTTCAGAATTCATAACACGCTACTGCTACTAGGTCCAGCAGTCCAGTGCCAGTTTAATATAGACGGCAACAACCGGGATCAGCACAATCACTAAATGGTTGTGCGAGATGCTGGGCACCAGAACAGCGGAGACTATAGTTGGTGACTAAAACCATTATGGTCAACACTACAAGAGGATGCCCACAAGGAGTTTTGTCTCCCCTTCTGTGGAGCATCCTTGTAGACGAACTACTGCAGCGGCTAGCTGAAGCAGGGACTTACGACCAAGGCTAGGCAGACGACATAGTCATCGTAGCTAGAGGGAAGTTCGAGGAAGTGCTCTGTGACATAATCCAAAATGGATTATTCATTACGAGTAGGTGGTGCCAAGAGGTGGGAGTCAGGGTAAAACCTAACAAGATCACACTGGTTCCCTTCACCAACAGAAGGAAGTTGGGCGTATACACCCGATTACCCTAAATGGAGAAGAGATCACTGTCAGCAAAGAGGTTAAATACCTGGAACTGATATTTGATAGTAGACTGCTCTGGAACAAACACCAACAAGCAGTGCTATAGAAATCAAAAAGAGCAATCATGGAGTGCAGAAGGGTGGCAGGAAAATCGTGGGGAGATAGCCCCAGAATAATGCACTGGATGTTGCATGGGCGAACAGGACCAAGCTAAGCACCACGAAAAGGGAGTTGGAAAAAGTACAGAGACTGGCCTGCGTTTTGTTAACAGGGGCCATGAGAACCTGCCCAACAGCGGGTATGGAGGCAATCCTTAGGCTTCTCCCCCTACACTTAGTGGTAGAGAGTGGTAGAGGTAGGCTGCTTCACGGACAGCAGGGCAAGGGGGATATTACAACCACTTACCAAGCTGATTCCTCTAGCGTGCTTGTCGTGTGATAACATGGTGCGGAAGCTTGAGTTCAAAAAGAACTTTGAAATCAAAATGAGCACCAAGAAGGAATTCAGCTCAGAAACTGAATACCAGATACATCCGGGTGCCATAAAGTGGTATACGGATGGATCAAAGAAGGCAGAAGGCACGGGTGCTGGATTATATGGGCCACGAACCAAACACTCCATATCGATGGGGATGTACCCGAGTATATTCCAGGCAGAAGTACATGCCATTGAAAGATGTGCTTACTTCAATCTGGAAAGGAACTACATGAGGCAGGAAATGGCAATCATGACAGACAGCCAAGCTGGCTTTAAAAGCTCTAGACGCATTCTATGTCACATTAAAACTGGTGGAGGAATGCAAGGTCTCGCCTAATATTGGGACTAAGTAGAAGGAATGTAAGAATCATTACGGGTTTCCTAACAGGAGATTGCAAATTGAAGGGGCACCGAAAGAAGTTAAAAATATAAGAGGATGGAAGCGGAGGAGACCCCATGGCATCTACTCAACGAGTGCAGAGCAACGATCCGTCAGAGAAGAGACCACTTGGGAACCCACGCAATCTCGGAGTCTGTGCGATATTCACTGAACCAGCTCCATATTATTGGATTCTTAAGAAGCATTGCTATGGACGGGGTGCTATAGGGACGGGCATATACTGGTTCTATAGCACTAGTCAGGGGGGAGCGCAATAAATCCATATGGGTCGCAGTGCTACAACACCCCATTTATCATCATCATCATTATTCCTATGGAAATTCAGGAATATGATCACCATGGTCTGGAATATAGGGAACAGAGTAATTTCTCATGCGATTTGCATGAAATTCGGCATGTAAGACAAAGGTGCGACTGTAAGACTTCTTCTTTATAATGGTCCGGAATTTCGGGAACAAAACCATTTCTCCACTCTTCCAAGGTCATGGAAACGCTGATCAGCTCCTGAAATATCTTGAAACCAACGAAATCAATAGTGACCAGCAGTACGGATTTCACTGGTTATTTGATGGTATATCTCACTAAACAGTGGAACCGGTCTTTGCATCAATTTGGTGAAAGTAAATCTGCACTCGATATTTCTAAATTTGACAGAGTTTGGCATCAACCTCTTTTGTCCAAAATGCGTACTTATGGAGTCGATAAAAAACTTCTTTATTGGATTAGAAGCTATCTTTTCAACCGCTCAACTCAAGTTGTATTGGACGGTTTGAAGTCTGAAATATATCACCTAAATGCTGGCGTTCCCCAAGGTTCTGTTTTGTCCCCGTTACTCTTTCTTATTTTTATTAATGATGTCTTATCTGTGACTTAGTATCCTTCGCTGACGACAGATCTCTCAGTCTCTCATATAAGTTTGAGGAACGTCCCTCTATTTCTCATGTGGAACTAAAACAACTACATATGTTTTGCACGTTAACTTCTGACCTAGACAGCATAATAAAATCAGGGAGAAAACAATCGAGTAGAATGTATCGCTTCCAAAACCCAATGCTGTCTTGCATCGAGGAAACTGAAAATCTCGCAATTTTTGGTATGTAGTTCGTTGGAATCACCACATATTCACCGTCGCCAGAAATATTGCGAAATATTTGGGTTTTCTATCGCAAGCAATATTTCACTGCTTTTGATCTGGCTACTATCTACAAGGCTTTTATTCGCCCTAGGTTAGGTTAGGTTGTTGTGGCATCTAATGCTCACTTAGACCATTCGCGTCCTTTGTGTTACCACAGGATCTTTTACCTTTCCCCTTTTCAGAAGATCCATACGGAACTCTTAATGAATCGAAGTGTGTCTCGCACTTTGCCGTTTTCGAGATCTGATAGGTTAGTCATTAACCGGTTACCTGTGCCTTCTGGGCATTAGTGCTTCTGCAGAATTCATTATATTCGACACTCATCCTTCTCGCATGCTTTCCTAAAAGGCAGTATGCAGTCATTATCCCTACGACCGTTCTTAGTTCACGTCTTTGTAGGCAAAAAAGCGCAGTTCAGCGCTTCAAGTCCAGCTTGAATGTCTGGTCGGTCTTGAAATATTGCAAGTGTTGGTGTTTTCCCACCTTACACTTGTTATTGTTTCTGCCTCTTTCCGAAGCTCAAATTTCAGAGAAATTGTAAGAAATTTATAAATAAGCTAAGAAAAAACTAAAAAATTAAGAAAACAAGGCCACTAATCTTCTTTTGACCTAGAGCATTTGCTGTAGCTAAAATTGGTACTTTACCGTTTGACAGATGTAACCATTTTATGCCCAGAAGTGCGGCCGTCTCCATACGATGCATTTCCAAAAAAAAATTGACTTTGCATTGTTGCCCTCCATCTGATATGTTCCACACACAAAGATAATCGGAAGAGGACAACATTCACTCAGCAGAATATTCTGTGTAAAGGGTATGAAGAATTAATATATTCATCATAAATTGTTCGCAAATTCTACACTATCTCTCACCTTTTATAATAATTGTTATAAACAACTAATATTTTTACACACTTCACAAACAATAATAAATGAACTATTGACTGACTGACATCTGTCAGTTTTACAACAGAAAATATACTCGTCTTCAGCAACCGAGTACTACTCGTTGTATTATCTGTTTGTCCAAACTCTCCACGCGTAAACCGCGCTCGTTTTGACACACAGATGGAGCTAGAGAAATATAAATGATCGTAAATAATAATCTGGATATTTATTTAAATTTTTTTTGTGCAATACTGGTTGGTGTGCCAGATAATTAGTATAAGGGTTGTATGTTTTCTTTTGTGTTTTTTTGTTCAATGTTCAATGATCTGTTCAAGAAAAAATTAAAGGACTAGATCAAACAAGTTAGAATGGACAAATAACAGATATAGACAAAAAAAGGAATAGACGAGGGTAAAGAAAAGAGAAAGAAAGGTGGCAATGGGATCGAAATATTTTAGCGCCATAAAATTGATTTGAAAAATCAGAATTAGATAGCGACCTTGCCCGGCCGACAAAAAGGGACAAACATGTAGCAACAACAAGAAAAATGAGAAAAATAGAAAAATAGAAAGGAAAGGAGAAAGATGTTCGCGCCAAAAATCGTCCGAGAATGTTCGGCGATAAGTGGATGGGTTTTGGTTAACTGGTAGACAAAGAAAAAGGCAGTAGATTTTGGACTACCCGCAAGCAAAGTCGAAGATTGGCATTCAGGAGAATAACAAGTGTTTGAATTCCGTGGCGCTTCCTTAAAAAACGAAGAGTCCATTTTTCTTTTTTAAAATTTGAGTGGAAAAACAATTTTTTTTAGACTTAGTGAAAGTTACTTCTTTAAACTCTTAATGGAGTCAATAAAAATTTTTACTAGCAAAGATTTAAATTTTTTTTATAGCACATCATCGACTTCGTTCCTCATCGACTTCTGCTAGCAGGATTTCCTTGAAGGAGCCTAACGAGTGAGTATCATTCACCTTTTTTTGATATTGATCTATATTGAGAGTCAACTACTTTGCACTACTAAAAGCAGTAGAAACAAACTTTTTTAAAACAATTTTTACAATATAATTATATTTATATTTTACTATCTAAAAATTATATATATATTAAATCATACATTTTTTTTACATTTTCTTGAGTTAGTATAAAATAAACAAATGAATTGTGAAGTCGAAAAGAATACAACCTGAGTTATTTTTGCCTTCGCCCAGCGGGTTGGAGGTGTTTCTTTTTTCATTGGTTTTGCTACTTGGTTATAGTGTTAATACTTTGATCGAGTAGACAACTTGGCTGTAGGTGTGTGGTTGGGGTTGATGGCCCTGCGGTGGGTTTTCTCAGCGTCTTTCAGATGACGACGTGACGGACTGTAGACGACCGGACGAAGTCGACCTTTCCTCGATGGTTTTGCGATGCCTCGGTGCAGATGCAACCAGGTCATTCCTCCTAGAATAGAATTAGGTAGTAGATAAGTAAATTATTTAAGGAAATGAAATACGTTCTTAAAAGTTAAAGAAATAAATTTCTTTCACTTTTAGTTTTAATATAGGTTAATATGGTGTAATTTAGTCATATGTTTAACATTAAGAAAGGAAGGAACGACCTGACTGCAACTGGACTGAGGGACGGTATCCTTTATTCCCTCCTTTATCCAGCCTTTTTTTATTTCCCCCTTTTTGTTACTTTTTTAATAAGTCGACACGACAAACAAATCTTTTTTTGTTTATGACGAGGTGTCACTGGTAAGTGACAAGGACCACCTGTCCGGCGAGCTTAGTCGAGCAACCGCGAGCGTGTCGCGACGTCCTTGGCAGAACCCATAGTGGGACCTCGCTCCATAACAAATGGCGCCCAACGTAATGAGCTTTACCTATTGTTTCTTGAAAGGCAGGAATTTCCATAAGGAAGTCCCTGGCTTTCGACAAATAATGGTATTGCAGTTTTTTTATATAACTTAACGTAGCTTACATTAGTTTTTTTTTAATAATTCGCAGTTTTTTTTATACATACGTTTTAATTTTCCTTTTTAAATTTTAATATGAATTTTTACATTTTTATTTCGGCACTTTTTACATCCTTTTTCTAAATTTCTATCCCAACCTACATTCCAAAACTTCCCTTATTCCCATTTTAACCCCCATAATTTCCATTCCAAACGACCTTTTACAGAAGACTACACAAGACAATTTGGACGTCGGCTGCTCTCCGAACGAGTTAACAATTCCGATTCAAGGATTTTAATAAATCCTGAATTTTGTGGTGTTGACTCGTTTGGAGACCAAAGTAGTCGATATTAATATTCGGTTAGGACATTGAATTAGGAGCCTGACTCCAGTTCGCTTGACTACCGAATGGACATAGACGTGACAGGGGTGCAGTGGACAGCCGTTACCGCAAGTACAATTAGTACAGGTAAACGTGGGTTCACTTCTCCCTTTGTCTAAAAGTAGAGGTTCTTCTCACTCTCGGCGAATCGGCCTCATCATAGAGGTTACTCGCTTGTGCTTTGAGTTGCGATCCGCCGGGATGAGACGAAGCCTCTACTGACTTAAAACGGCTTTCCACAAAAACATCGATGAAACCGACTAAAACATGACATACGGACTAGGACTGACAGTTAAGAATCTGGACGTTGGAGACTACCGAGGGCAGTCTGCTCTAATCACACACCAGCCAATAGTTTTTGTATACAAGACAAGTAAATTTTTATTCGGTGCGCTATTCGCAATTTTTTTAAGTTGATTCTCAGTTGGAAATTATCAATAATTCAGTTGATCCTTTTTAAGCAAGTTAGGGTGTCTAAGCTGAAATTTTGGAATTTAAGATAAATATATTGATTTTGTACTGCTGGTTTGCGAGGGTCAGAGATGGAAAATTCAAATAAGAGAACAGGCGCTGTTCCAAAACCTCTGCCTGGTTTTGGGTCTGGGATCCAAACCAGGCAGAAAACAAAAAAACGTTTCAAAGCCCAAACTGTTGGTCAAGGAACTGAAGGCTCCACATCGTGTGGTGACTTCGGCCTTGACCAACAACTGCCTACGTCTGAAAGGGAACAAAAACGCAGGACGTCAAAGCCGAGTTTTGTAAGAGCAGGTAACAACCACTCAAAGGAAGGCGATGCTTTTGAACAGCTTATCAATGACGTCAATCTTGATGGTAGCATAAGCAGAGAAGAGATTAATTGTGATCAAGGGGCAGTAGGTCCAAATCGGTTCCCAGAAGAAAATCAGCTGATCAACAAAATATAAGAAGCGGTTTCGGGGGTAATCCAAAGGGACCAACTGGCCTTGGGGTCATTATTCACGAAAAAATTAGAAAGAGTTAGTTGTAGCCTGACGGAGCAGATAGAGATGCTAGCTCGGAAGGTAGAGACCCTAGAGATGCAGCAATGCGATGGTAGAAAGAGTGCTCCTCTAAGGTCTACGCCAATACACCGGTTTGAGGAGGGGGAACAAATGCCTAGTAACCGTCGACCGAACCCTTCTCTCGACCAGCACAATCAGCCAGATGAGCAAATTTCTTATTTGAACGATACAATTCCACGAGTGCAAAAATGTGATCTCCACAAGTGGAATATCAAGTTCGACGGCACGAAAAGGACAATGCCAGTCGACAGTTTTGTGTTCCGCATCGAAACGATGCAACGCAGACTTAACGTCAGCGAAAGTCAGGTGTTTAACCAGTTCCACTTCCTCCTGACCGGTGTAGCTGAACGCTGGTATTGGCAATTCCTGGAGGAGCGCGCAAACGACCCATTCCTAAACTACCACGATCTTAAGAGAGAATTATTGCGGCAGTTTAGGGCATCCGACTCTGACCATGAGATCATGCGGGAGATCATGGACAGGAAGCAAATGCCAGGCGAAAGTTGTGACGACTTCTTTTCAAGCGTCAGGGCAATGGTGTTCCACATGAGGAATAGATTGCCAGAGGGGGAACTAGTCACAGTTCTCCGCCAGAACCTCCGAGAGAAAGTAGCAGCGCTGATCTTTGGGTGTTTTCTATTTTCTTTCGCTGATTTAGTGTCTGCCTGCCGCCGGGCAGAAAAGCACTTCGGTGTCAGGGAAAACCGCCTTAAAAGTAAAACAATCAGCGAGCTCCGGACAACAGAAGACGAAGAATTTGACAGTGACAGAGGGGAAGAGACGAATGAGCTAAGTGCCATTAAGACAAATTATCCACATAAACAAAAAAATAATAGTAAAAATACTGACGATAGGAATGTAGTCCGTAGTGATGTCCAAAACCAGTGTTCGTTTCATTTCCACTCCTTAGTATGCTTCCAATGTGGTCGGTCCAATGTTCCTTTTTTGCTGTGTCCGTCCTGTAAGACTAACCCGGAAAACTTGTTGAGGGGGAAAACAATCGGGGGTTCTCGCCCGACAGATAAGATCCCGGAAAATCAGAACTGTAAGAAATGAAGAAAAGAAAATGATTCAGACATTACCTGTCAGGAAGTGTCTCCAACAGCGCATACTTGAAAAAGGCTTGTACAAGGATCTTCTCCGAAGACCCTGAATTAGACGCAAAAAAGAATAAGAATTTTAATAAGATCAAGAGACTTCGAGAAAAGTTCGCTTTAAAAAGAAATAGGTTTAAGGACATAGAAGCAACTACCCTACAGATAGATGAAGACAACCGACCACATGCTAGGGTCAAACTAATAAATGAAGCAATGTTAGGACTTTTGGATAGTGGTGCTTCAGTCAGTTGCTTAGGGAAAGACGCAATTAAATTCATTAAAGACAACGACGATAAATTCTAACATAAGAATAGCGGACGGAAATAAACAAAAAATTATAGGCATTGTGACCATTCCAGTCACATGGAAAAACCGGACTGAGAAATTAGAATTTTATTAATTAATTGGAGAACTTTTAAGGTCGCTCCCAACATTATATCCGAGATCGATATATTGGACACGACGACAACAGACCCAATGATGCAGGTCCTTTCGCCAGCACAAACGGAGGCTTTACAGGCAGTGAAACACAAGTATCCGTCCTACACGAGACTTGGCCTAGGAAGACAAGCCTAGAGGAACATGTGATCGAAACCGCCGAAGTGGAGCCGATCAAACAGAGGCACTACCAAGTGTCTCCGGCGATCCAAAAGCTTCTCTTCGACGAGCTCGATCGCATGATTTCTCTGGGGGTGATCGAGTAGAGCCAGAGTGCGTGGAGCTCTCCGGTTGTGCTGGTGAGAAAACCTGGCAAAAATAGGCTCTGCTTGGACTCACGCAAAGTCAATGCAGTGACAAAAAAGGACGCGTACACGTTGCCCCACATAGAAGGGTTGTTGAGTCGCCTACAAGACACTCGGCTCAATTCGGGAATCGATCTGAAAGACGCCTTCTGGCAGATCCCGTTGGAGAAGAGGTCCAGAGAGAAAACAGCCTTCACAGTCCCTGGGTGGCCACTGTATCAATTTACAGTAATGCCATTTGGCTTGTGCAATGCTGCTCAGAGAATGTGTCGGCTTATGGACAAGGTGATACCGTCAAGGCTCAAAGACAATGTCTTTGTATACCTTGACGATCTCCTTGTCTGCTCTCTGGACTTCGAAAGCCACATGGGTCTGCTAGAGGACGTTGCGAGATGTCTTCGAGAGGCTGGTTTAACAATCAATGTAGAAAAGAGCAAATTTTGTTTCAAAGAAATAAAATACCTTGGATACATTGTGGGCGACGGGTGCCATAGGACTGATCCGGCAAAGGTCGCGGCAGTGGAGCAGTTTCCGGTTCCGAAGACTCCGAAGCAACTTAGACGGTACTTAGGAATGACCGGATGGTATCGCAGGTTCATACCAAATTTTTCAACCTTGACAGCACCAATGACAGAATGCCTGAAAAAAGGTAAAGAATTTAAAATGACTGGCGAGGCAAATAAATCATTTGAAGAGCTCAAACACCTCTTGATTTCAGTGCCGATTTTAACAAACCCGGACTTTACGAAACATTTTTATATCCAATGTGATGCGTCAACGACTGGTGTAGGCAGCGTGCTTTTCAAATCGACGAGGAGGGTAGAGAGAGGCCAATCGCATACATATCTCAAAAGCTAAATTCCGCGCAAAGGAATTATAGTGTCACTGAATTAGAGTGTTATGCGGCTGTCCTCAGTGTTCAGAAGTTTCGAGCCTATATTGAGCTTCTTCCATTTACAGTCATAACCGACCACGCCAGCCTGAAATGGCTGATGTCCCAAAAGGACTTGTCAGGACGTCTGGCTAAATGGAGCCTTAAGCTGCAGGCGTTCAATTTCACAATTGAACATCGAAAGGGCACCCAGAACGTCGTTCCGGACGCTCTCTATCGAGCTCACATGGGGGAGATAGCTTCTGACTCAGATCGACTTGACGTGGACTTTGGCTCTCCTTACTTCTCTTCCGATGAGTATGAAAAACTACGCAAAACGATAAAACAAAGTGAAGATAAATTTCCAGACTTGTGTGTTTCTGACAACTACGTGTACAAAAGGACAGACATACGTACCGGGGACGCACTGCAAGAAGATAGGGCCTGGAAGCTTTGGGTGCCGTCTGAGTTGAGAAAGAGTCTCCTGATCTCGGCACATGACTCTCCAGCTGCAGGACATGGTGGGATCCATAAACTTCGACAACAATACTTTTGGCCTGGAATGATTATAGATGTAAATGACTTTATAAAAAACTGTGATATATTGTGAGGAACAAAATTCTTCACATTAGAATTTCTCCCACACAACATGTCTGGAAATAATTTCCAAGCCTTTTGTCATAGACATAAAATTAAAGAAAACTCAAAATGTAGTTTTTAACAATCATTCATAGTTACCAACGCACTCTCTACAAAGTAACTCAAAAGTCACTCAACTTTCGGCGAAACGGCCAACATTTCGTTTTCTTTTTCTTTTCCTATTACAAGCAATAGGCGCATTTAGCAAAACTACCACCACGCAGATGCACAACGCATGGTCTTTTATCACGACATCAGTAGATCACTACGGCACACAGCAGCGAATTCGCCGGAGAAAACGTCTGTCCCCCTCGCGCTCAGGCAGTAGGTGCAGACGTACTCCCACGCATAGCAGACAGAGTCAAAATACGATTTAACGGCTGGCGGTGTCAATGACCTGAGCACCGCTCAGACAAAAAACTACCAAGTGGGCTCGCCAACGAATGCAGACAACAACATGCGTGTTCGGAACTGAGCAATGATGGATTTGTGCATACACACACACACACACACACGGTGTAAGGCAGACAACAACATGCATAATCGCAACTGAGCAATGAAGAATTTATGCGTACACACACACGTTGCGAGGCCAGAAACATGTATACCATACATGTTGTTCTTCAAAGGAAACATCCTACGAAGAACATGTATATGTCAAACGCACATACATGCGTCTGAATTTATGGAAATCCAGCACAACAACAACGAACACGATGAAAACAAGAAGCCCACGAAAACCAACCGCAGGAAAACAGTATAAAAGGAGCACGCAGCTCAAGCAAAAGGTCTATTCTTCCTGAGTTCCTTCCACTGTCCACACCTAATAGTTCAAGAGTACTACCTTGCTATTCTTCCTGAGTTCCTTCCACTGTCCACACCTTATAGTTCAAGAGTACTACCTTGCTATTCTTCCTGAGTTCCTTCCACTGTCCACACCTAATAGTTCAAGAGTACTACCTTGCTATTCTTCCTGAGTTCCTTCCACTGTCCACACCTAATAGTTCAAGAGTACTACCTTGCTATTCTTCCTGAGTTCCGTCCACTGTTCACAACAAATAGTTTAAGAGTACTACCTTACTATTATTGTTGAACTACATCCTGCCGAATTCTCAAATCCTCGACCAATCTTTCTTTCAGCGACAGTGGTTCAAGAGTGCTACCTTGCCACTACGATTAACCCATAAACTTTCTTTCAGCTACAGTGGTTCAAGAGTGCTACCTTGCCACTACAATTAACCCATAATCTTTCTTTCAGCTACAGTGGTTCAAGAGTGCTACCTTGCCACTACGATTAACCCATAAACTTCCTTTCAGCTACAGTGGTTCAAGAGTGCTACCTTGCCACTACGATTAACCCATAAACTTCTTTCAGCTACAGTGGTTCAAGAGTGCTACCTTGCCACTACGATTAACCCATAAACTTTCTTTCAGCTACAGTGGTTCAAGAGTGCTACCTTGCCACTACGATTAACCCGTTATCTCCCAATTCTAGGAGCCAAGGGGTACAAGTACTTCGTACTTAAGCCCATCGTTAACCCATAAACTTCGTTTCAGCTACATTGGTTCAAGAGTGCTACCTTGCCACTACGATTAACCCGTTCTCTCCCAATTCTAGGAGCCAAGGGGTACAAGTACTTCGTACTTAAACCCATCGCTAACCCATAGATTTTCTTTCAGTTTTTGTACTTTACTTTACAATTTTTTTTGCAATTTTCTTTAACGAATGTAAATCCAATGATTGAACCAAACTCAAACAATTTTTTTGAAATAATAAAGAGATTTACTTAATTTTCCACAAACCCAAAAACCATAAATTTTATTGTAACGACCCCCCTTTATTGAACCCTGGTCACACTGAGTTCTACCCCGGCTGGGAAACTCCGTTACAATTGGCGCCCGAGCAGGGACTCTGGAATTTTAAAAAAACAAAATACAAAGCCGACAACCCAGTAATACCAGCACGAAGTGTTGTTGAAGGACGAGCTGAAGACCTATATGAGTGAGTTCAGACTGGACAGTAATGGTGCACTCGATGAATTGAGGAAACGTTTCTCCAATTACATCACCGGGCGAGACGTTACGTCGGAGGACGAAACACGTCTCACCGAATTAGAACGAATACACACTCGTAGCCAATCACCGCGGCCCCATATATCCCTGAACCCTCCAGATCCAGTGGACCACGATGGACCAAAGGGGGCTATAAGAAGGACAGCGTCCCCAGCCCTACGAGAGGCAACAGCCACTCGAACTCCATCAGAAACACCAGGGACATCATATCCCATGTTTATCGACCAGGTACGAAAGTGGTCAGTGCGGTACGACGGTGACAAGGAACCTCTTTTATTTATCGAGAGGCTGGAAGAGCTCGCTGACGCCTACTCGTTAAACAAAGACCTCCTTCCAAGGACTATGCCCGAGTTACTTCGCGACCGAGCCCTACTGTGGTTCCGCAATAATAACCTGAAGTGGCAGGACTGGAACAGCTTTAAAGCAGACTTCCTGCAATTCTTCTTGCCCACAAGGTACTGGGAACGTCTGGACGATGAGATTCGCCAAAGACGACAGAAACAGCAGGAACAATTCAAAGACTTCGTAATTGTGATGCAGAATATGATGAGGCACGCAAATTACCCCGAAGAAGAACAGGTGGAAAGGATCTTCCGGAACTGCCGCCAGGAATATCAGTTATATATCCGAAGAAAAGACTTCGGAAATCTCCGCGAGCTCATTGGTCTAGCAGAGGACTACGAAGGTATCCAGGCAAACCAGGAGAGCGCAACGACGACACCTCGAAGAAATCCACAGGAGAGGCATTGTATGGTGAGTCAGCCTGAAGAAGGACCATACAATCCTCGAATGACTTGTCGATGGTGCCGACAGGAAGGCCACTTTCAAAAAGAATGCACTAACCCTCGAGTGATTTTTTGCTGGGACTGTGGCCAACAGGGAATCAGGACAATTGACTGCTGCCGTCAACGTAACTCACACGCTGAGCATCGTCATTTGCCCCTGTCTGGCGAGAAATCAGCCCTGATCCAGGATAAAGACAGAATTCTCGCCCGCATCATCATCAACCACGAACCCGTTCAGGCAACTATTGACACTGGCGCATCCCGCAGTTTCATCAGCGAAGCTTTGGCTGAAAAGTTTCAAAATTTGGACAACGCCACCCCCGTGCAGATCCCAATCCAAATGGCTAACGGAATTCAGACAACTGTCCGTCAGGAGTTAAGCGTCAACATTCGGTTTGGGGAATCCTTATGTTCACTGCGCCTGCTAGTATTGCCGAACGCCGCTGATAACCTTACACTAGGAATGGACTTCCTTACAAGAACCAGAGCCACTTTTAGTCTCGGAGGTGAGTACTTAACACTTCAAACTTTATCAGCAGGTCCGGTTAAACGTCTGACATGCAACACATTCCGAGAAGTTAAACAACCACAATTGCCAAAGACCCAACAGCCGCTGAAGTCAGACTTCGTGTTAGTCACACCGTCCAGAAGAAGACGGCATCAAAAGTCGTCGCAGCCTAAGGTAACAACAAGGACAAGAGTGGACGAAAGTTACCTCCGTCCAACACAGCGCAGTCCAAGAATTGACGAGAGACACTATAGTGTTGAAGGATTCCCACATCCGTTTGGACATACTGCAGTCAGGACTCTCGCCAAAGATTGTCACAGACGCCTTAGCAATCAGCATTACCAGAAGTCGCCCACAAAAGCTCAACAATCGTCATGGTTGACGAGTACTTCCGTCACTCGAAACCACCAGCAGCCAGAAAACCCATCGTCAAAAACCAAAGCAGCTTGTAGGAATCATCACCGTCGCCAAGAACATCAACTTGATCAAAAGCTGTCGAAGTCGCCGCAAACGTCGCTACAGACATCATATTCATCACAGAAGCCACAGCAGTCACAGTCGCCACAGCAGTCACAGTCGCCACAGCAGTCACATTCGCCACACCAGTCACATTCGCCACAGCAGTCACAGCCGCCACAGCAGTTACATTCGCCACAGCCGTCCCAGTCGGCACAGCCAGAAAACCAGCCCTCAAGAACCAAAGCAGCCCTTAGGAATTATCACTGTTGCCAGAGCCAGAAACTTAATCAAAGGCGTTCAAAATCGCCGCAAACATCGCTAAAGATACAATATTCATCGCAGAAGCCACAGCCATCCCAGTCGCCGCAGTCTGGAACCTCACAACACCTACCGCCGACAATAACTAACGCAGTCCCCAGAAGACTCAAAACGACAAGGAGCCGTATGACAATCAAAACCAGGTTTCGTGCACCTCCAACAGAGCGTCCGTTTCCAAGTACTAACTTTTGGAAATAATTTCCAAGCCTTTTGTCATAGACATAAAATTAAAGAAATAAAAACTCAAAATGTAGTTTTTAACAATCATTCATAGTTACCAACGCACTCTCTACAAAGTAACTCAAAAGTCACTCAACTTTCGGCGAAACGGCCAACATTTCGTTTTCTTTTTCTTTTCCTATTACAAGCAATAGGCGCATTTAGCAAAACTACCACCACGCAGATGCACAACGCATGGTCTTTTATCACGACATCAGTAGATCACTACGGCACACAGCAGCGAATTCGCCGGAGAAAACGTCTGTCCCCCTCGCGCTCAGGCAGTAGGTGCAGACGTACTCCCACGCATAGCAGACAGAGTCAAAATACGATTTAACGGCTGGCGGTGTCAATGACCTGAGCACCGCTCAGACAAAAAACTACCAAGTGGGCTCGCCAACGAATGCAGACAACAACATGCGTGTTCGAAACTGAGCAATGATGGATTTGTGCATACACACACACACACACACACACGGTGTAAGGCAGACAACAACATGCATAATCGCAACTGAGCAATGAAGAATTTATGCGTACACACACACGTTGCGAGGCCAGAAACATGTATACCATACATGTTGTTCTTCAAAGGAAACATCCTACGAAGAACATGTATATGTCAAACGCACATACATGCGTCTGAATTTATGGAAATCCAGCACAACAACAACGAACACGATGAAAACAAGAAGCCCACGAAAACCAACCGCAGGAAAACAGTATAAAAGGAGCACGCAGCTCAAGCAAAAGGTCTATTCTTCCTGAGTTCCTTCCACTGTCCACACCTAATAGTTCAAGAGTACTACCTTGCTATTCTTCCTGAGTTCCTTCCACTGTCCACACCTAATAGTTCAAGAGTACTACCTTGCTATTCTTCCTGAGTTCCTTCCACTGTCCACACCTAATAGTTCAAGAGTACTACCTTGCTATTCTTCCTGAGTTCCTTCCACTGTCCACACCTAATAGTTCAAGAGTACTACCTTGCTATTCTTCCTGAGTTCCGTCCACTGTTCACAACAAATAGTTTAAGAGTACTACCTTACTATTATTGTTGAACTACATCCTGCCGAATTCTCAAATCCTCGACCAATCTTTCTTTCAGCGACAGTGGTTCAAGAGTGCTACCTTGCCACTACGATTAACCCATAAACTTTCTTTCAGCTACAGTGGTTCAAGAGTGCTACCTTGCCACTACAATTAACCCATAATCTTTCTTTCAGCTACAGTGGTTCAAGAGTGCTACCTTGCCACTACGATTAACCCATAAACTTCCTTTCAGCTACAGTGGTTCAAGAGTGCTACCTTGCCACTACGATTAACCCATAAACTTCTTTCAGCTACAGTGGTTCAAGAGTGCTACCTTGCCACTACGATTAACCCATAAACTTTCTTTCAGCTACAGTGGTTCAAGAGTGCTACCTTGCCACTACGATTAACCCGTTATCTCCCAATTCTAGGAGCCAAGGGGTACAAGTACTTCGTACTTAAGCCCATCGTTAACCCATAAACTTCCTTTCAGCTACAGTGGTTCAAGAGTGCTACCTTGCCACTACGATTAACCCGTTCTCTCCCAATTCTAGGAGCCAAGGGGTACAAGTACTTCGTACTTAAACCCATCGCTAACCCATAGATTTTCTTTCAGTTTTTGTACTTTACTTTACAATTTTTTTTGCAATTTTCTTTAACGAATGTAAATCCAATGATTGAACCAAACTCAAACAATTTTTTTGAAATAATAAAGAGATTCACTTAATTTTCCACAAACCCAAAAACCATAAATTTTATTGTAACGACCCCCCTTTATTGAACCCTGGTCACACTGAGTTCTACCCCGGCTGGGAAACTCCGTTACAATATGTAAGTGTAATAAAAGTACAAATAGGACGAATAGACCACCAATGGGTACACAGACATTGACCGAAAGACCATTCCAAAGGTTATACATAGACTTCCTGGGACCCTATCCCAGAACGAAAAATGGCAATACCCAGATTTTTGTTGTACTCGACCACTTCAGCAAGTTTGTGTTCTTTAACCTATAAGGAAAGCAACTTCAGCTGCAGTGGTCCAGTACTTAGAGGAAGCTATTTTTCATGTCTTTGGGGTTCCAGAATTTCTACACTCGGACAACGGAAAACAATT